>PVIC010043946.1:0-15218 GCA_004025085.1 Thryonomys swinderianus
CGGTTACCACATATAATGCTGGGCGTGGTGGCTCACGTCTGTAATCCCAGCACTCGGGAGGCAGAGACAGGAGGATTGCTGAGTTCGCGGTGGCTTGCCTGGGCACCATAGTGAGCTCAGGGCCAGCCTGAACTACAAAGCGAGACCCTGTCTCCAAAAAGCAAAAAAAAAAAAAAAAAAAAAAAAAAAAAAAAAAAAAAAAAAAAAAAAATTAGACCATTTTCAAACACAGGAATTTTATTACAACCTCAATTCTAAGTTTGTATTTTAACTGTAATTTCATTGGCCTTTTTCAAATAAAAATATTTTCAGACCCAGGTAGACCCATGGATTGCCCAAGGTTTGACTACATGGTTAGAACTCTTGAGTTAGCTATGAGATTTATATGATGTATATCTAAATCCTTTAGAATGGCAGGCTTCCCAATAGGCCTGCTGCATACTCGCCCCCCCATAGTTACAGCAGAATTTAATAATTCCTATCATCCAATAATATTGTAAGGGTAGCTGTAGAGAAGCAAAGTATGAGCCACATGCTCTGTATGATGAATTATGTATCTATGAATTTCCTCTGGAACTATGACTTTATTTGTAGCAAAAAAAAAAAACAACTTTTGAGGTTCCTTCTCATAGAAGTGCTTCTTTGACATGTGGTATTTGTTATGGGTTGGTAAGTGCAGGGATGCATGACCCACTGAGAATGAGAAGAGGCCAGATGCTCCCTCTTTGCATCCCAGGGAACCAGAGACTGAGCTGGAGACTGTCAACCTGACCAAGACAACCCACCAGAAGTCTAATGATGTGAATTCTGACTGTGGATGAAAGTGATGTCTGGATTTACCTGCCTCTCATTGTAGTGACTATCCTGCCTGCTACAAGTAAAATTAGAGCCCTCTGCATTTCTGTCCCAGGAGAGTACTGCACCCAACAAGGGCCACAAAAGATGTCTTTGCCTCAAGACTCCTGTAGCTACCTCAGAAATAATCGTTGTGAGCAGAAGGACAGGATTGCAATTATTGGTTCAATCAACCCGGACCCTTCTCAGAAGCTGGGAAGAAGAAGCAGGGAGTACATTTCCCCCAAATACAAGACTGTTCTTAAAGGTGAAAGTATAGATAACTGCTGAAGAAAATTCCCTGTGTCCACTAAGGCAAACCTTTGGCATCTAACATAAATAGAGTCATTCTCCTACAAACTTTTAAGGTTCTTCTGCACACCTTAAATACTGGCATTGTTTTCCCCAAAAGAAGACAATCCAGTCTAATTCAGTCACCACTCTCAGTTTCCAGGCCCTGCATCTCTGAATGATAGGCTACGTATATAGCCAGTCCAGATGTGGCTCCAGTGTGTTTTGAATAAGTTCTGCACCTTCAGCACATGCAATAAAAAGCAGTGGAGAAGAATAGCAATGAGAATTCAAGTGTTTGGAGACATTAGAAAACAAAATATGTGGTCACTAGTTCATAGCACATATTTAACCTTGCAAGCAATCTCTGCGTGGGTAGAGAACTCAGAACCTGGGTCACCTAATTCTGATGCCACAATCTGCTAAAAGGGTCCCTTCTGGCCCTTCTTCCCCTGTCCATATTAAAGACAGGCATAGCTGAGATTATTTATTTCAGAATCTACCCATTTTAATATTTTTTCAGTGCCTCATGCATGTGCTCTACCACTAAACTTCATTCATAACATTCATAATAAGTAGGGTTTTAAAAATTGATTCCAATTAAAGTCTGGGGCCCAAGAAATACCTAAAAAATGGTCACCAGATATTATTACCAGACTTGGGATCTCCTTGACAATCTGACTCTCTCAAAATCTTAGTAGGTATCTATCTTTTCATAGCCATTCAAATGTATGAATCTGTGCCAAAGTCATAGGTCTAACTTCAAGTCTCAGGAGTCTGTGTCCTATTAATAAGCCCCTGGATTCTCCTAGAACTTCTAGAATCCAGGGGCTTACTAATAGATTCTAGTTCTCCTGGACAAGATGGTAATGGCATTGGCCACTACATAGCCACTAAAGTACCTAAAAGATACACATAATAAGAAGGTCAAAGCCCCACTGGAATATTTGTCCATGCTCAGCTCTACTTATTTTTTATTTTTTTACATTGAAACACAGTAGCCTGAAGTACATGGGACATGTTAGGATGGAATGCCAGATAACAGGGAAAGGTGGAATGAGAAGTTGAGAATATCCCCTTGTATTATTCAGTCTGTAGGGACATCTTGGTCCTTACATTTTTTTTCTATCATGTATGTGAATATTCATGAAATATCTTCCATAGGAATGTGGTCACACCAAGACGAGAGGACCAAGCAGTTAATGAAAATGACTGTAATTCACAAATCTTTAAAGCAAAATTTTTCAAGAATCTTCCAGTCTTTGAAAAAAATTATCTTCATTCTAAAGAACAAAGTGTTCTTTACTTTCAGTGAGTTCCCCTGAAGTTTCTGCAGGGACTTCCACAAGGCAGGGATGAATGTTTCTAAACAGATGTAATATTTGCTTGGGATGAGTAAAGCAATGCTCATTTGCAATGATTGTTTGAGGTGCTGTGATTCTAAACATTAATATCCCCTGAGAAAACTACTTTGAGTGGATCCTAGAAAAGAGAACAAATCACAGCAAGCCTTTTGAAGAAGAAAGAGTAAGAGAAGATAAGTTTTGTACATCTGTAATTAATGGATTTTACAAATGGCTCAACAAGCTTCCCACCTGCATCCAGGGTTTGGGGGGCAAAATGGTAAAAGGTCAAGAAGACAGTTTTAGCCAAAGGCAACTCTGAAGTACAATACAGAGTCCTATTATTACTTTTTTCAATCTGTAAAGCATTGAACATGTACATGACTTTAAGTGTTGTTTCTTTTCTGCTGGAAGATGGAAAGCCTGAGCAATAAGCATGTCCATTGCTTTCTTATCATGAGAGCTCTCTGCACCTTTAGTGGCTTAATCATAATCAAGCATGATTCAGAAGTGAACCTATGGAGTACTGTTTGCGTGGTCTAGCATACACACACTGAGCCAACTGTCTTAACTATTGTTGTAACTAAGACAAAATACCCAATACCTACAAGTTGAAAGATAAAAAGTTTATTTAGCTCACAGTTTGTAGAGGTTTCAGTGCATAATTGGCTGCCTCCAAGACTGTGGCATGGTAAACTGCATCATGGAGGAGAAACAGTTCATGTGTTGCAGGCAGAAGGCAGGGAAGCAGCAGCAACAGCAGTCATACTGCTTTTCTTTTTTATATAATCCAGGCCACCACCCATTTGGGCAACACTACTCAGAATTATGCTAATTCCAATTAGTGGACAAAATTACTATCACACACCCTTAGCTTCAGCATCGTACATACTTGATTCAGCCAGCTCTTAAAATCCCCTCATAAGCATATGAGGCTTTGGTGGGACATCTAGATACCATCCATAACATCAGCATCAGAACAAGTATTGCTTCCCCAACAAATAAATGTCTTTGTTTTCTTATCTACCCCATTCCCACACATTCCTTATGTTCTTCACTTAGTTTTCACTTTTCATGAAGCACACATATATTCTTTTTCTTTCATTCTTTTCAAGTTCTTCTTTTAAGACACATATAATCACACTATTTAAAAACACATGTTCTTATAAGATAATCGTGGTTGGTATTTTCCAACCCCATTACCAAAATATGTTTACACTATTTCCTCTTGATTTTTTCATCTCAGATGTTTCCTATCCACTTCCCACTGCATCACACTACCTCCGTTTCCCCACTCATTCATGTTCCTATTTTTCCTTCCAACTTTCCATAGATCTATAGACCAGCACCAGAATTTTGGTCGGAACAATTTTAATATTCACATGTTATAACTATACAATTTCTGAGCCTTGATTCCTTTTCTTTTGTTTCATGTATATATATTTTTTTTCTTTTTTTCATATCTATATATATATTTTTTTGTCTCAATGGAATGAATTAACAACTCTATGGAGTGTGTACAAACATATACTTACTCAGTTTTTTTATGTGCTTACCACTAAATCCAGCCCACACTTTCCCCAGAATTCTAAATTCTTTCCAGAATGCTGCAACACAGCAGAGTTGAAGCAATTTCACCTTCATAGGAACTTTTCTCTTGGCCCATCTTTGGCCTGTCCTAGTGCTAGATCCTTATCCTTTATTCTGGTACTTATTTTCCCCTACCTTGTCAATCATGAAGATTTCCTTTGCTACTCTCTCTTATGTTGGTCTTCTCTTGCTTGGATCCTATCTTAAGTTACTCCCTCATTTTGTGGTTCTAACTTCTCTAGTGACTTCTCACTAGATACTTACAACTTACAAAGAAAATCAAGGCCTTGCATATCCAAAAATATCTTTCCCACTTTCACCCTTGATCAGTGGTCTATCTGGGTATATAATTTTAGTTTTAAAATCACTTCCCCTCAGAATTTTGAAGGTTATTTCTACTTTCTGCTGGGTTTCAATGTGGCCACTGAGAAGTCTCATACAAATTTGATTCTTAATCTTGTATATATAGTTTTATAAATATTCATTTCTATTCTCTTATTCCTTACTGTTCTGAATTTAGCACATACATGTTTTCATTATGGATCTTGTGCTGGGAACTAAATGTTATTTTGATCTGGAAAATTTAATTATTTCCCAGTTATTTTATTTTCTAGAATTTTGTTATGATCATTTGACAAGATCTTCTCTTACAATTTCTCTCTTTAGTTTTTCTTATATTTTATAAAATACTACTGGGACACAATTCTGCCTTTCAACTTCCTGTTAATATCTGTTTTTGTTTGCTTTTTATTTTGTTTTGTTTTGTTTTGTTTTGTTTTGTTTTGAAACAGGGTCTTACTGCATAGCTCAGACTGGCCTTGAGCTCACTGTGTAGCCCAGGCTGGCCTCAAACTCATAGCCATTCTCCTGCATCAGCCTTTGAGTGATGGGATTACAGGTGTGTACCACCACATTAGGCCTGCTATCATGTCTTCTTGATTTTCAAGGACACCTTTTCATTCTGACTCTTCCTTCCTTCTCTTTCTTCTTTTCTTTCTCCCTTTTTGACAATGCTACTCTTGTTGCATAGATACATCATCTTCTTTTGTCTCTGAAAAGATTTTATATTTCTTCAGGTCTTCCAGCCTATGCATGATTTGTTTCTTACAAGTTTCTTTTCTCTAGTGGTTTTGGCCTACATCTTTAGCAGTGTAGGCAATCTTCAAATGTTCTTTTTACTTTTCTGTCCTTTCATTATGAATAGCACAGCTGAGCTATTTGAAAGTACAGAGCAGGTGAGAAGGACTGTTCGTGACAGGCCTGCTTGTATGTAGGCTGATCTGGCATTTGTTGGTGAAGCCCCTGTCTTTTTTTCCTCCTGGACCAATTGGATTCTCCAGAGAACAACATTCCAGTGTATAAACTCTCTTAAAATAGTTTGTAAACACCGGGTGTGGTGGCTCACGCCTGTAATCCCAGCACTCGGGAGGCAGAGACAGGAGGATTGCTGAGTTTGAAGCTAGCCTAGGCTACATAGTGAGCTCAGAGCTAGCCTGAATTACAAAGCGAGACCCTGTCTCAAAAAAAATATAGTTTGTAAGCCCAAATCTATGTGAAAGGGTCTGGTGCAAGGTCAGACACATAGCAGACATACAGCAGAATTGTGGCACCTGTCCTTTTTCTCCCCTGCTTCACCACAGTTCTGAAGATGGAATGATTCCATCAGGTGCTAATGGGAAGCAACGGGAAACCAAGAGCTCCTCTGCCTGCAGTCTGAGAACTCTTCTCCATAGAGCAGAAATGTTGAAAGAACTCTGTACTCATTTAGGGTTGAGTCCTGCAATGTCAGAAATAGATTCCAATGTGGTTCCAATTTGGGCACATACTCCATAGCTGGAATAGCATCACAAGTGTTTATTTTATGGACATGATCTGTATCCTATGGCATCCTCTCTATTCATTGTTTTTAGTCACCTCTTCTCCTTTTGGCCCTTACCATGATAATATTTTTATATTTATCTCCTTCTTCCCACTCTTGACTTTGTGATTTCCATTTGAACACACATGCACATGTGTGTGCACGTGCGCGCGTGCACACACACACACACACACAGGCTTCTTTGAGGAAAACATCATAAAAATGGAGTTATAAGTGATAAATGAGGACCCCCAGTGAAAGCCTGGCTGACCTGAGCTGGCAATTCATCTAAGAGTTGCATTCATCAAAATAGACTTAGAAGATCCCAACAACTAAGAAGTCTGAAGTTAATCTTACTTTTCAGAGCAAGTGTACCTGGGCCATCTGTAGGTTGGATTCATATTAAGAAAAACAGCCCAACAAAATGGTACCTAACATCAGCCTAAAAACAAAAAATGAGTAATTATCTAAGTAGTCTTAATACTGAGTGAAATCTAAGGATTTCTGAATCAGGATCACTATTATTTTTTTTAAGTCTTATCTGTCACTGAAAAGTCAACTCAAGCTTAAAATTATATACATGGCGTTTGCATACACTTAATGGTTGTGGTTAACAGTTATAATTATGTTGTCCTACCTGCCTTAATTATTTAGCTAACGACCTCAAAACCCTAATTTATTTGCCTGACATCTCCAATTTCTGTCTCTGCTAAATCTACTCTGGTTTTTCTGTCTCTGATTTTTCTCTTCAGATGAAATTGTTCTTTCAGTGGTATGTTTCATACAATATGCATTTTATGATTCAACCAATATTCTTTCAACAAACATTTATTATATGTTTCTATCAACCAAGTGCTGTGAGTGATGGCAGGTGGACCTTCTGGTCAAGGGAAAGACAACAGCAATCAAACACTTATAAACACTTATTGTTACAGAAATAAACAGGTGTCCAGGGGTCTATGGTATGGGAATCTGAGTTAAGTTAGGAAAATATCTTAAAAGAGAATTGCAGATGTCACCTGAAAGAGATATATGTGTTCATATAGATGAGGGAAGGGGAACAGAAGAGGCTGAGGAAAAACTGGTTCTTAACAGAAGACCAGACAATCCTAAGGGAAAATGTAGAGCTAATGAGGAGCTGAAGGACAGTGGAGTTAGAATATGAAAAGCCAGAGAAAAAGTCCTGGGAGGCAATACTGCAGTGTAGCCATGTCAGCACCGAAGAGGGTTTATGACCCAAAGAAAGGTCTGAGATCCTCATGCTAAAAGTGATGGGAAGTCATTAAAGTATTCTGCAGAGAGTGGTATGATGTCCAAATGTGCATTTTTACAAAGGTCTCTAGGGCTCTTGGAGGAGAGCAGACTGGAGAAAGCACAGAGGCTACACAGTGAACTATTGTTGGACTCCAGGCTGGGAAAGTTAAGAAACAGTGGGAGGACACCACAACCATTCAGAACTGCATGCGTGCTGAGACTGGAAGTGCTAAAAGAGGACAGGCTGAGTGTACAATGTCTGAGGCATCTGAGCGCAGGCTTTCCTTGTCATTTTGATTGTCACTCTGATACATGGGTCTAGACCTCAGAAACATTTGGCAGACAAAGAAATTAAGGACACATGATACAGCTGGCAAAGAAGAGCTCAGTAACTTCCTGGGTCTGCAGGTGTGAAAGATGCCCAGAGCAGGATGTCCTGGTTCTCTCCACTTAAAATGTGTATTACTGAAACATCTGAGAACTACAGAATTACATTTGGTAGAAGCAGAGCCCACAGACTATTCTTTAATGTCTGCACCTTATACTACAGTTATAGCAGCCGAGGGGCAGAAATGGGCTCTGAACCAATATTTCCTATCTCTGGAGTAAAGACCAGACAAAGGGGACCTTCATGTACTTCCATCTCCTTACTTGTTTTGTTGTTGTTATTGTTTTTTGCCATACCAGTGATCAAACTTGGGCCCTTGTGCATACACGTTTGGTGTGGTACCACTTGAGCTAAATTCCCAGCCCTTGTTTTTCTTTTTTTAAAGTAAAAACTTAAATTGCTCTTTGAAGCTGACTAGCTACCCGGGTCTTCGCGGTCCATGGAAAAGCAGCTCCAAGCCAGCTGACCTGTGCACTGGCCACTCAGCTCAAGCACTTGTCCTTCATCTCCCATGCTCCCTTCCCTTTCCGTCTCTCCTGGGGACTGACCTTTGGACTCATCCCTTTTCCTAGAAAGGCAGCATTTCCAGTGAGCCAAATGTCACATTACCTTTGCTGAACAGGACATTTCAAATAAAATATTAGCAATAACAATTACCTCTAAGCCGCTAATCCCCCTGAAGCTACTTTAAACCACCATAGGATTTAAGGCAATTCCCTGAAAATATCTCAGGCTTAATAGATTATGGTGCTGGGCAGTGAAATCTATTGGCTCATATTGCCTTAAGTTGCATTATGTGGTGTTTTCAACTATAAAAGAAAGTCATGACACCAACTGTTTCAACTATTATTTAATATAAATAAATCAGGTTATGGAAATATAAATAATCATAATCTTGCAGCACATATCACACTGTGAATAGCGCTATTTCCATGACCAGAGTATTATTGACAAGAGAAACCACTAGAAAACAAAATAACTATTCAAATATTTATTTCCCTAGGCATGTCCACAGCTTATCTTGGTGCATATATACAAGAGATGTCTAAAATAATGCTTTCTGTAGTGATAAGATAGGGATAGGGCTTAGAGTAAGGCATTATTGCAAATGATACACTTTCTGGAAAAACTGCAGTATGTGAGACCCTCCTCATAGACTGACTTCTATATTCATTTTTTTCACTTATGGACAAATATGTACTACCTGCCCACTAATACCAGGAAGTGCGCTGGAAGCCATGTGACCATAGACCCTCAAGTCCAGTAGTGCCAACATAGCTTGTCAATTTTTCTACTTTACAGCTAATATCTCAGTCAGTGATACCAAACAACAAACAATTCCTGACTTCTGGAAATTCCAGAAAGGTAGACAAAACAGCAAATGGACAATATAACACAGTAAAGGAAGAACATTGAGAAATTAAGGACAGAAGCATGAGACCACAATCTTCCCATGAGAATGGGAAGATCAAATAAGCCTTCCCAGAGAAGGTAAAATCTAAACCAAGTTTTCTCAGTCTTGCCTGATATTTTAAAAATAATCTATATTTAGACTGATACTTAGAAAAGAGATAATTCCTTTTTATAGGAGTGTCTGATGTGGGGACATTGTAGGATGTTTAACAGCATCCCTAATCTCTACACACTAGATGCCAGTAACATCAACCTCACCAAATTATGATCCCAAATACTTCCACACATGGCCAAGTGTTCTCAGTGAGGGAATACTGGCCCCAACTAAGAACCACTGATTTAGGCCAAGACTAAAAGGGGTATTCCAGTGATTTAGGAAAACGTGGTTATGGAGAAGTAGATCGGGAAGCACGTCAATCATAACAGAACATATGCAAAAACCAGTAGCAGAGGGGCTTTGGTTAGAGTTAAGAGCTGGAATAACCTCAGCAGGCTTCTATGGGAACACAGGAGGGCAGAGAAGGAGAAGACAGAACTAGAAGAGAGGGAGTCTGCTCTGCTTTGGAGTCTGGCTTTATCTCGGCAGCAGTGGGGGCCATTGAGGAATTCTCGGTGATTGGGGTTCAGGGGAGTATAAATAGTTTTCATTGGTAAAGGAGAGAAGAGTCAAGCCAGATACTCCAGTTTTTATTTTATCAACACTGTGGAGAAGGTGATATTGGCTGAGATGATGACTATAGTGTGGGCTAGACAAAGAAGAAATTGCCAAGATAGGTTTGACAGTGATGGGCTTGAGAATCTATGGCCTTCCAAGTAGAAATTGTAAGATACAGAGGGTTGTTGCTTTAGAGAAAAATGTACTGGGAGACAAAGTCTCTAAAAAGCAAGTGTGAAGCTATCCTTAGATAAGTATGCAAAATGAGGCAAGAAGAGGGCTCATGACCAAACCCTGAGAAGTATCAATATTTTAAGGATGCTTATTCCAGACATGTCACTTCTTAGATTCAAGTAACCCACAAATCAAGCTTATAAAGTTGGTCAAGTTTGCCTCTGTCTTCTAAAGTCTCTGCTTGGCAACCCACCCCATCCTCATTAACACATCCTAACTTCTTTCCCTGTGCTAGTATATTCATACATAGACCACTTAGCCCACATGTGGCTGGAAGTTCATCCAACAGCCATATCTTAACATATAATAAGTCAACAAGTTCTGTTATCTTGGTCCTTAGGGTAGCCTAAATAGTTAGATTAGTAATAATTAGAATGCTGCAAATAGCAACCAAGCCCAATACTGGCTGTTTAGAGATAGGTGAACCAATGCTGATAAAATGAAGATTGGCTAGTTCCCCAGTCAGTACCACTGGTCAGGACTCCTGTCCCCACCCGCTCCATATATTGCATTGTCCAGGGCAAGTCTTGCTGATCCACTCACCCAGGAATAAAACAGTAACACATTTGTGAGCTCAGAATTTCAATACAGAGGTGAAAAGCTTTGCAAGCCCAGCTGCACATCTTCCTGCAGAGATCCCCCTGCAATACATTGTTCATGGCTCACCTAATGTTCATTACTTGGTAACATAACATACAAATGAGTAGTTCTTGCCACTTATTCTCCAAGGAGAAACTGAAATCAGCTCTGTGTGTTTTTATTACTCGCCGGAGGCAGGGGAGATGTCTTAGCTAAGTTATGTCCTTACATGACAGATGGACAGCACACATTTTTCCTTATGTAAAAATGTCACTGTAGCCCCAGATATAGTTGGTGGCTGAAAATTGAAAGTGATGCAGATTAGTTCTAACCTACAAGCACACACCGGAAGTCTAGCAAAGCCATAGCTCCACACTCAAAGAGCAGTGTAATCTTCAGTCTTGACAAGCAACAGGAGGAAAGTCACAGCATCAGGTGTCAGGAGCATTTCCAAGTGGCCAATGTTTAATTTACTAGGATTTAATTGACCCTAAAAAAAAAAGTCTCTGAATAAGAAAGGTGATGCAACTTCTATAGCTTACTCTTTAAAATAGATGAGAGAAACTATGCATTTTTAAATTTCATAATAAGCTAAAGGCTATTCTCAGTCTCTTGGTGATTTTCTAATAAAGTTAAATAATATGACAGAGGCCTAAGAAATGTCCCTTTGCCACTAATAATAAAAGTAGATGCATGATGCCATCAAATAAAAGATGATAGATTTAGAGTGATAATGAATGAAGCGTCAGGTTTATTATACTACCAAAAATTGAAGAAATGTAAAAGAAGCCTTATACTCCATTTCTAATTTCTTTTTTCAGCTCCTGTTCTTCAGTCATTTTCTCAATTATTTAAGAACAGCAATAATTCACACTGATGGCAATATGATTCAGCATTAACACCCTGAAGGTAAGCTTTATTCACCTCATGAGATAATTCCTAGAGAAACTCCATACAAGTTGATATTTAATGACTCAACACTGTTATTTCATGATTTTCTCTCTCATCTTATTTCTTCTAAAAATAACTTCACATATGAAATAAAGTAGTATTAAATACATTTCTCCTAGAAAGAAACTTAATAGATAAGTACAAATATATGAAAAACACTACTACTCTAACTTTTGAAAATGGGCAAAGGAGATGAAGACAGAAGAGAATAAGGTAATTAAACAATAAGAACACGTTTGACTTTACTGGAAAATAAAACCTGAAGCTGAAGCAAAAGGCTATCATGCATTGGGAGAAGGTATTTATTTGGGAGCAGTTGGGTGTGATGAGCCACTGTGATATGGCTTGGACAACAGCACACTTTAACACATCATTAAAGATAGCCCTGTAGACACCAAGAAGCAGTAGTTCACCCCAGTAGTCTGGCCCTATCACCCACATTCATATCTATAGTCACAGAGAAAGACTTTCAAGGCATTTGGGATGCAGACAAATAGGACCAGGGTTAAATTCTAGAAAAGAGTGTTAGAATAAGATAGGAAAGTCTTCAATGAGTCCCATGATCACTATTTAGATCATAGAGTGGGTGATGGTATCTTATGCCCCAAAAGGGATTATAATTTCTAATTTCCAAAGGCTTTCAAGTATACTAATGCCAAAACATAATTTTTTAAAAATAACTTCTAGGATGCCACAATGATTTGTCACTTAAAGTTTGCACCTACATTGCTTAGTCACTTGCATGATATGGACAATGGGTTTCATCTTTCCCACCCCACAGTATATTTTTGACTGTACTTTTTTCCAGTACTCATAGTGAAGACTACCCAGCAGTTGAGGAAGCCAGTTTCAGAACACTGCAGCAACGAGGCTGCTCCTCCTCCCTCCTATGAAACCAGGAGCCTCAGACATTTCTAGATGACCAGTGGTGTGGATACCATAAGCATAGGCAGGAACAGAGCTGTGGGGATTTTCTTTGTCCTGCTCCTCTCAACTGGAACAACAGCAGACTCCCCTGCTCTGAACAGCAGTTTCTTCCTCAGTAAGAGCAGACTTTAATCCGTATACCACAGAGAATTTTTGAGCAAAAAGAACACATGAAGAGTGCTCTCTGTCTGCTGTGTGCTGGAATCCAGCTTGCGGGAGAGGTGAAGCCGGTCGTTCCCAGCCAGTGCTCTCATCTCTGCGAGCTCTGGTCTTTCCTGGTGTTCAGCCAAGTCTTGATCAGGTATAAAATTGCCTTTTACTACAACTCACCATTTGAACAGGCACTTCAGACAGTTAAGTGCCTGATGGAGCATTTTGTTGAGTGGACTGTGGTGCAAGATGTAGGAGTACGAATCGTTTTTCTGCACATCCAAGTAGGTGGGAAGGAAAGTGAAAAGACAAGTCAGCACAGAAGGGAAGACGATGGCCTGAAATGTGTGAAAGTGCTGTGCTACACAGGAGATGCCTTTCACTTCTCAAGGACAAAACCTCGGGTGCAAAAGCCAAACAACAAAGAAACCACTTTAGGTAACTTTATAGACATTGGGAAAGACTATGATACAGTGGTATTGACTATATTTTAATTATTACAACTTTTAAGGTTTCACTTCAAATTCTTAATCTTTTGAATCCTAAATCCTTGATGCCCAAAATACCACTATTTAAAGTATGTCCTTGACAAAGGGATTGAGAGTCACTATAGTATATACTGAATTCTACTGACACAGCCCTAAAGTAGCAGAGATCCCATCCCAGTGGGGTCTGTTTTTACATTTGTTTGTTTGCTCAATTCTTTGTTTGATTCAGCAATCTTGTGTGCAGAGGCTCAGACCACCTGTCTTGCTTCAGAGCACCTGTCTTAGACTTTAGTACTCTTGGCTCATTCTCTCCAGACAGCAGAACTGTCTTCTGGGCTCTACCTTGAGGACCCCATCAGGCAAGTCAGGAAGCAAAGGGATCTGGAGGCAGCATTTGTTCTGCTATCTGTTCAGTTTCCTGCCTCAGATTCCAGAGTCCCACAATACTCATAAGATCCAATGAGCATTATCTACAGATAAACCCATTTTTGCTTATATTTCTCAAATTATTACTTTTATTCACTTACAATATATGTCATAGAACATTAGACAGATTTAATTACCAAACAGGGGCCCCATGAGTTATCAAGGGTCACATTAGGTACTTGAGTGTCATGACCAAATATGAATGGGATCGGCAACAGCTGGATTCTGCCTGTATTGTCTGTACAGTTATTGATTTATGTTCACTTGGCTAATATATACATGAGTTTTTAAAACTGAAATACCTCCGAAGAGCTTTTGATAGACATCAATTCTCTCATGCTTCTTCCTACTCCTCAGAGGCAAACTCCTCCACATTTTTTCCATTTTAATGCCCTCCACATTCCCCCCAAAATGCATATACAGTGTACTCTTCTCATCTGTGACAGCTATTGGTCTCATCCCAGTAGATGAGGCTTAGTCTCATTCATCAGCCCCATCTTTCATGTTTCTATTCTCCCAACATAGCAACCCCTAGTACAGAAAACCTCGAGTACCAGCACTGACATAAGGCAGTCCATGTGAACACTACTTGCTGCAGTCAGGTATGCCATGACTGCTTTTGCTTTCCTGATTAGTTTCTTATTTTCTGTGAAAATTTAATTATCTAAAATTATTTGTTTGCCTATAGTATCTGATATGTACATATTCACACCACTGAACCCTAATCCTGGAGTGTCCCATCCTTCTAAACCACCTTGAGTTTGTTGCTAATGGACAGGTGCTGTCCAACCTGATCTTCTGAGATTGTGAAAATTTCTTTATTTGTTCTGTCTGGTATGGAAGCTGTTCGCCATGTGTAGCCATTAAGTCCTCAAACTATAAGTGGTGAAACTGAGGCCCTGGGTTTTCACTAAATTTTACATTGGCACTTAATTAATTCCTTTTCTTGAATAATTAGTTGGTTGGGTTAAATACTAGCATTTGCTTTATATTTATTCCATTTTTTTCTTTGCTCCTCTGTATCTCCAATACTGCATTCTTTTAGGTAAACCGAGGATAACATAGTATCTGTTTTATCTCAATTATCTTCTCTTATATGCCTCTTCCTGATTTTAAATTTTTAGTGGTTGACGTAAAAATCATAATCTGTAGCTTTTCACCATCAAAGCCTACCTTTCACCATACTATCCCCCTTCCTGTGCAGAAGCTATGACAAGGGTGAGTTCATTTCTTCCTTGTGCCTTTTGTTCTTATATTTTATCTTAAGCTCTTATAGAGCATTTTAATTATTTTTCCTGTAAGTAGACTATAGCCTTTTCAAGCAATTTAAAATTATATACAAACACACACACAAACACATACAAACAAAAGTACTAAAGAACAAAAGCCTTTGTAAATATTCCAAAAGAGTTTATTTTTAGTGATTTTCATTTATTACTGGAGGTTTGGGGTTCTAGCTCTAAGACCATTTTATTTTCCTAGTATGTGACAATGAGTTGTATACTCTTAGTATGAAAAAAGGGAGCAGTTGTGAGGAATGACTTCTCTGAACTCTAATTTTAGATTTAGCTCCCTGTTTTTTTTAATTGAATTCTTTATTGGTACAATTTATATACATCTCAAAATCACATATAACATTGGGAAATTTGTACCAGTATATGCCACAAGTTAATTCTCATTTTTACCCATATCCCTACCCACTCCCCCCTCCTCCCCCCTTTATACATGCTCTTTTATTTTCTTTCTGTATCATATTTATTCCTTCCCCTCCTCATATTCCCACACCAAGTTTCCTATAGAAATATTCCACTCTATAAAAGCTGTCCTACTTTCTAGA
>PVIC010043947.1:0-15148 GCA_004025085.1 Thryonomys swinderianus
CACATTTTTTCTTTCCCTTCATCACTTACTCTACATTTTTCCCTTTGAATATTTTCTATTTCACAATATTTACCATACATTCTAGAATTTATTTACAGCTTCAGAATCTCATACCAGAGAAAAGATAGGGTATTTACACATCCGTGACCTATTTATTTCACTTAAGAATATGTCCTCAAGGTATGTCCATTTGAATATAAATGACTCCAACTTACCATTCTTTATGGCAGAATAATACTCTATTTTATTAAAAAAAATCCTTATCCAGTCTCCCATTGATGGGCATTTGGGTTGTTTCCAAGATTTAGCTATCACAAACTGAGATGCTATAAACATATGTGCACATATGTCACTGTGATATGAATCTTTTTAAGTCTTTCATGTATATCCCTAGCAAGAAATAGCAGGGTCAGATGGGACCTCTAATCTTAGTTTCTTGAGAAATCACCATACTGATCTCAACAGTGGTTGTGCCAGTCTACATTTCCACCAACAATGAAGGGTTCCTCCCCCTTCACATTCTCACCACCATTTGTTGCTGGTTAATTTTGAGGTAGCAGCCATTCTTTGTGGAGTGAGATGAAATCTCAGTGTTGTTTTCATCTGCATCTCTCGAATGACCAGTGATATTGAGCATTTCTTCATATGGTTTGTGGCTGCTTTTATTTCTTCCTCTGAAAAGTGTCCGTTCATTTCAGATGCCCATTTTTGAAACACGTTTTTCAATTGAGGAGGGTGGCTTTTTTAAGCTCTTTGTATATTCTAGATAGTAGGGGTTTTTCTGAGAAACAGTTGGTAAAATTGTTTTCCCATATTGTTGATTGTCTTTTCACTCTGCCATTAGTTTCTTTTGATGTGCAGAAGCTTTTCAATAAGATGAGATCCTTTTTGTTGATCCCTTCTGCTAGTTCTCATGCTATAGAGGTCTTGTTCATGAAGTCTTTCCCTAAGCCAATGTCTCCAAGAGTTCTACCTAACCTGTTTTGCAACAGATTTAGTGTTTCTGTTTTAATGTTTAGGTCTCTAATCCATTTTGATTTTAGTTTAGTGCATGGTGAAAGAGACAGGTCTAGCTTTAGTCACTGACAAATTAAAGGTCAGTTGTTCCGGCACCATTTGCTAAAGAGACTGTCTTTCCTCCATTGAGGACATTTGGCTCCTTTGTCAAAATGAAGTGGCCAAATTTTTTTAAATTAATAATAAATAAATATTTTCAGACATAATTATGAAGTAAAGCAAATACCAAACTAAGCTGGAAGAAATGTAAGCTGTGTTTTCCTCTCTATTATGCCCTCCAACTACAAACTAAATTGCACAGTGTGCTTTAATCTCTGATATTGTCCAAATCATAGTAAGCAATTCAGAAATGTTCATGCATAATTTACTAAAGAGTTCACTGTTTCATATGTTTTCCTAATTCAATAACTTCCCTGAATTATAATTTGACTTTTAATATATGATGGTTATTGACTTTTTAAATATATTGCTGTTATTTATTAAACTTTTTAATTACTCTCAGTTTTGCTCCTAGCAAACTCAAAAAACACTTAACAGCAAAAATAGAAGGAACTACTTGATGTGTATCACTTCTGTTTAAAAGTATCTGAAAATTTACTGAGGCACACAGGTTGTGTACACACACACACACACACACACACACACACACATTGTGGCCCAAGAAGAAAATCACGGAGGGTCTAGAGGAGGAGCAACTGTGGTAAAATTTGCAGAAAGCTCTCTAGTTAAAATTTCATCCCATGAATAAATGTCTACTTTGTGGTAAATACTTGGTCTTTTACTGAGTATATTTACATTTGGGGGAAATATTTTTCTTCATTTCTTTTCTCTAAAGACAAGTTTGAATTTCACTGCAAGAAGTAAGGCAAAGCTGAGGCTTTGTTTTCATAAATACACAATGTCAACCAGTAGGACAGTTCAAAAGTCATTCATTGTAATACGCACTGCAAAGCCTTTTATTAATTGACCACATTTCCCCACATCAGTGTCACCAGTGTACCAATCAGAACGTATTAACTTAGTGCCTGATACTTGGCAGGAAGCCAGTATAGATGGACCGAACAACTCTGTGAAATGTTTAGCAAATACTTAGGAAATAGAACAAAATGCATTTATATATTTCTCTTCAAAATGCCTCTTGCTGTAGCTGCAATATTTAGAAATCTAATAGCACTCATCTCTGTTTATGACATGAAATGCAACCTCCTTTGAATATAACCTCAGTCCTGCCTACTCTCTAGTCACTTTCTCTCCTGGCCAGTTAATTCTGTAACTGCACAAATGGACAATTTATCATTACACCTTTCATGCTGTTCAACTTTTCTTGTGTTTTGCTACCTCATGAAAAGGCATCCGTTGCTAGAATTAGAAACAAAAACGAAACCAAAAAGAGAAAAATATCATTTGAACTTTTTTGCTACAGCGCTTCTCAGAGCCAAGAAAGCCTCCGGGGGATGCAAGAGCTAACAGACGGCTCCAGTACTTTCCGTGCAGTGGCACTGTTGTTTCTGTAGAGGGAAATATGTCGTATTAAACATTAAAGGCCTGGAGGGCCGGAGACATTCACAGTTGTATCAGCAGCAACAAATGTCCTACAGTTACATAGTAATTACTTAATGAATAATTCTTTTATTTAAATTTAAAGTCAATAAGTATATAAAAATTATACTCAAACCTTGGATTGCGAGTAACTGGGTCTCAAAATGAGTAAACATTTCTAAGAAATATTAGCTTGACAAACAAGCAGTGTCTTGGAACATAACCATTATATCAACATGTCATATGTCCCATGATAATGTGTCGTGTGTGTGTGTGTGTGTCTGCTTTGATTCACAACCCTTTGGATTATCAGCAGAATGAAATAGTCTCACAAACCAAGGTTTTACTATATGGTTATACTGATATGGAAGTAAAACATAAAAATCCAGAAGTCCATCTTCAAAGACATCAAAGATAACACTGCATCTTTGTACTTTACAAAGCAGAGAATAATGTGACAGTCAGAGAAAAATCAACATGTGGACGAGTGACCTTCTGGGAATGCACTTCCATTTCTTTTCCTCTTTCATTCCCTCTCGATTCTGTAAGATTTGCTCCAAGGGTCAGCCTCAGCTGGAGAGACGGTTTACAGTGTTGCTGGCTAACACTAGAAAGGAGCCCCATGAATACGGCCAGAGAGAAGAAGAAGTCATGGGCCACAGAGCTCGGAGGTTGGGGGATAATCGGAGATTATTTGTAGCTGGAGAAATGGGTCTGCTAAAACCATGTAGATATCGCAGCTTTGACTCTGAGGGATGAGCATGTGAAAGACATCCCAAACGCCATGACACGGATTTGGAGATTTGCCCAATTTCTAGTTAACCTCAGAATTACAAAAGTATGGAAAAGAAGCGAAACAATGACCTCAAGGCTTCAAGATCTTCACCGTTACCAATACTGAGGACTTGGGTCTCGGACTGTCTTCTGCATTTGAACACACGAGTCAAGCTCAGATCCACAGAAACCTGCCCAAGACTTGTGGCGCCACAAAAAGAAGACGAGATGGGATTTGATCTGAACGGATGCGTTGATCCTTTATAAAAAACAAAGCATCGGTATTGTCCTAGGATCATAATGAGACAGCAGTTAGATGATATTGCTTTCACAATGTCTACCTTTGATTTGTTTCTGCACTCCTTAGTTATTTCTTTCTTTGAGCCCATACTTTTGAATGAAATAAATCAGATGCACAAGCTTAAATATCCCATGATCAAGAGAAACCCATAGTGGAAAACCCCATAATAGAAACAAAAAATTTTAAAAGTTTAAAAAATAAGAAAGTAGAACTTTTGAAAAGGGAAGGATGCCAAGAGATAGGATGAGGTAGAAGGAGGGTGAACAGAGAAAGGTGATGTACTATACACAGGTACCAGCTCCCCAAGATGAGCACAGTACCTGTGTATAAAAATTACTTAAAATAAACAAAAATAAGATTCTGTATTGGAAAAGCAGTTCACAGATTCTTATCCCCAAATCACCATTATAATTAAGAAAACTAAAAAAAAAAAGAAAAAATATTAAATCATTTACACTGTGCTGTGTAAGGTAAAGAGATACACATTCATGGTCATTGCAAAGGAAGGTCTTATTAAAGCAGAAATACAACCTATAAAAAAGAAAGTGAAAGATTTGAAAAGAAAAGCAATCTTAAATGAAAGTGAACTGGGCAGATTTAATAGCAGAATCACCAATAAAATCAGAAGTTAATTGGAAGATGGATCCACTGTGAAAAACAGAGAAAAATGACAAAAAAGAAGAAAGAAGAAGAAGAAGAGGAGCGAGAGGGGGAGGAAAAAGAAGAAGAAGAAGCAGCTGAAGGCTTCTGCAGAATTTCAAAATGTTTAACATTTTTTTCTATCGAAATAATTGTAATAGAAAATATACTGGTGTTAAAATATTTAAAACTACTTAAAAATAATGGCCTATTTTTTCTAAATCCACTGAAAGATTTAACTTCAGAGTTTTAAGAACTTTGACAAACCTCAAACAGAATAACTGAGCAGACCAACTTTAGACACATCATGTTAAAATGCTAAAAATTAAATATAAGGACTAAATCTGGAAAGGTACTGGAAAAGATAACATTTTGCATACAGGAGACAATGACTTCAATAACTGTAGAAGTCCATCAAGTGCACAAAGGCTAGAACAGTGAAAAACTATCTTACAAATCATCAAAGAAAGCTAGTCACACCAGACTGTTATATCCAGAATATTCTTCCAGAATGAAAGTTAAAAAAAAAAAGTTCTTAGATAAAGGATGAATATAGAACACATCACTTGGCAGCTGGTTTTGGGGAAAAAAAATCTGTAAGGAATTACTGAATATGAATGAAAACATACCAGAGGGTAAACATCTCTTTGAAAATAAATATCGAGAGATGATAAACATCTAGGTAAATGTTATAAATAATACGTCGTTTCTTCAGTCACTTAAAACATGTATAGGATTTAAAGAAAGGATAAAGTTTGCTAGTGAGGTTTTGAGTATATAAAGATATAACACATATCACAAGATATAAAGCAAATACCAATTACCATTATGGAATAGGAAGACTATTGTGTCATTCTTCAGCATTTTGTGTGAAGTTCAAAACTACTGTAAACTGTGAAGGGGTAAATACTGGAAGCACAATCCAGTGAAAATAAGAAACAACCAAAATGACTGTAGAAAAATTAAAGTAGAACACCAAACATACATCCAAAACAAAATGACAGATTTATAATCAAGAACAAAGCAAAGTGAGACCAAGTGATAAAATGGCAGACTAAAATGCTATCAGTAATTTATATTCCGGGCCAAAGATTTAGCTCAGTGGTTCCGGCACCTGTCTAGCAAGCTGAAGGTCCCTGGTTCAATCCCCGGTAACCATGAATAACAATATCGGGCGTGGTGACTCACGCCCACCAGCCATCAATACCACATACCACAGTGCAGGGCGTGGTGACTCATGCCTGCAGTCCCAGCACTCGGGAGGCAGAGGCAGGAGGATTGCTGAGTTCGAGGCTTGCCTGGACTACACAGTGAGCTCAGAGCCAGCCTGAATTACAAGGCGAAACCCTGTCTCAATCAATCAATCGATAATAAAATAATAATTTCTATTCCACTTTAAATTATAATGATCTAAATACCGTTAAAAAAAGGTAGGGCTCAACAAAGTGAAATGAAACTTACGATGCAAAACCACACTCGTGCGTAGTAAGCAGAGGCGTGTTGGAGATGGCTCTAAATACAGACAGCAACGAGGCTGAGAAAAGCCTTGACAGAAGCAAAGAGGGGAACATCGCACTCATAACAGGGACACAAAGGTGTGGGCGACACTTCCATTTCTCTGTGAGTCTACTAAACGACACCAGGTTAAATGAAGCAAAGTGGACAGGGTGAAAGAGAGAACTAAGGGAGCCCACAAGGGTCATACTTGTTTGTAATTCCCCGTGCCGAGGACTGATGCAATAAAAAGAAGAAATCAGCACTTGACCCTTGACATCAGAGGGACACAAATCGTCTGAGTCTAAATTACAGTCCAACCCCTGGAGGATACTTCCCCCCACTTTTTTTTTTTTTTTGAGACAGGGTCTCGCTTTGTAGTTCAGGCTGGCCCTGAGCTCACTATGTAGCCCAGGCAGGCCTTGAACTCAGCAATCCTCCTGCCTCTGCCTCCCGAGTGCTGGGATTGCAGGCGTGAGCCACCGCGCCTGGCGGATACTCCCCTTTTTAAGTGTGTGTGGTACATTTGCCAAGACAGTCTCCATGGCGGGCCATAAAATGATGGTCAAGTATCTTTAAAAATCAAAATCATACAATTGCTTCTCAGCCTTGTGGCCAAAATCAAATACAGTATGTACTCTTATCAACTTAATATCAAATGCTTCCTCTCTCTGAGGAGAATCTATTAAAAGGGCTTTTGCTGTGGGGAGATGAAGTAGGAGCTTGCTGGATCCACTCTACACATAGACTTGGAAGTGGAATTCTTCCCGGAAACTGCAGCCCTAAAAAAATGTGAAAATCATACAAAGTCCGCTCTCAGGGCCCAGGGGAATTAATTTCAGCTTAAATAACAATACAATATTTGAAAACTCCTAAGTGTCTGGACAGGAAAAGCACATTTGTAAGTTCCTCCAAGAAAAAATTGGATGAGTAATTAAAAGAAAAAGCTGAACTCATAGATTGTATAATTATTATGAAGGAAGAAGTATATAGAGGTAAAATCTTTTTGAATCTACAAGAGGAAGATATAAAATGTGTAAGAGAACACACAGCTAGAAGAAAATAAATAATTAAAAGAAGGGAATAAATCAATGCGAAAGAAGATGACGAGCAACAGATCAGCAGTTCTCGGAAAATACTAGTGAAACTGTTGACATGGAGTGATCACAGAAAGATAATTCAAACCATTAATGTCAAGAATGAGAGGGATTATCACAGGCAATATGTGTAATAAAAGAGTATGAAAACAGCACGTGGACCATTTTACACAAGCTTCCTTGACCAAGGAGATGACATGAAAGAATTCCTTTAAAAACATACATCTATGCTGGGCGTGTCATAAACATATGTCACGCCTGTCATCCCAGCACTTGGGACGCAGAGGCAGGAGGATTGCTGAGTTCGAGGCCTGCCTGGGCTCCATAGTGAGCTCAGGGCCAGCCTGAACTACAAAGCGAGATGCTGTCTCAAAAATAAATAAATAAATAGATAGATAAATAGGTAGATAACATAAGAAAAGTTATAAAAAACTTCTTAAACAAGTTGAGCTTGCTCTCAAATCTATCTCAGAGATGAGTCCAGGACAATTTGTTCTCTCTGGCCAATTTTACCAAACATTCTTGGATAGAAAGATGAGACAGAAGTGTACAAAATAGAGGAAAAGTGATCTTTGGGCTTCTTATCTTCGGACTTACTGTCCAAGCATCACATCAGACACAGATAACCCAAGAAAAAATAATGATGACTGCAGTGAACAGTCTTCATGATTATAAAGGAAAAGATAATATTCACAAACAGAACCTAGTGGTATATTGAAAGTAGACCATGATCATATGGGATTTAATCCAACATTGTGTGGTTAGTTCAAAATTTTTAAACAATTGAAGAGATAAAATCTCACACTCCGAAGATTTTTCCTTCAGTTGATCAGCCTTTCTCTTTAAAGAAATCATATTTCAGTTTTGCGTTTGTTTCCAATTTGCTTTTCTTGTTATTTTTATCCGTGAAACTAACGTGCTGCTTCTCTTATACATGGAAGATGCAAAGAGGATGTGAAATAATTCTGAAAAATAAAACAAAATCCATTTTTAAAAACATGCCTGAGTTTCCATTAACTGAGGGCTGTTCTAAGAGTGTATTTACCTATAAACACCTACTCTCTGGTGGATCTTTCAGTGTTTGTCTTGAAAACGCAGCCCCCTATTCTGCAACGCACTCTTCTGAGCCAGGTTTCCATCATGAATTTGCAGGGCGCCTTTAATGGCAGAGGAACCCTGATCACCTCATTAGCATAAAAATGCCAGTTCTTCTGCAGCGAGGAAATCCAATGACTCGTGACTAAGGTGTTTGGATGAAAATGACAAAATGAAGAAGTGTAAGTGGAAATACGACCGGCACTCCTACAGTCTCCGGGGATTATAGGAAGGCTCCAGGCATACGGAAGAAGGACACCGACAGAGGGGTGTTTCCAATGCTTATCTCAGATCTGATCCTTTTTTCTAATTCAATTTTTTTTTTGCACCTTTCAGGAGTCACGTCAGACGGACATCATGTCTGACTGTCTTTTCTTTGGGAGTTTTTTGTCACATTTTAAGGAAACGAAGCAAACGGACCGGGGGGAGGGGCAAAGGAGAGGTCAGTAGCGGGAGAGAGCCCTGTTTTAGATTTTTTTTTTTTTTTTTTTTTTTTTTTGAGACAGGGTCTCGCTTTGTAGTTCAGGCTGGCTCTGAGCTCACTATGTAGCCCAAGCAAGCCTCGAACTCAGCAATCCTCCTGCCTCTGCCTCCCGAGTGCTGGGATTACAGGCGTGAGCCACCACGCCCGGCCTGTTTTAGGTTTTTAAGAGACGGGTCTCCTTGGGCAGGCCAGGGTTTGACGGAAGGGAGATCCTACCGAACAAAGGTGTGAGCAGCCGACGCATCCGCGGGACTTCAGCCCGTAGACCTCGCATCAGAGGAGGAAGAGGGCGGTGGCCGGTTCGCGGCGACACTGTTAGAAAATATAATTCACTTGATTACTGTGTGCAAATTTTCAACTTAGAGTACATCCCTGTTTCACAGGCTTATTATACAGTTTTCATCACTAAAACCTACAAATAATACCATCATCATTATTATTGTTATGTTAATCTCAGAGCAAAGGATTAAACAAGGGGTCACTTGCCTGCTGAGCATCTTCTCTTCTAATAAGTTGCACGCAGATACTTAATACTTAGAGAAAAGGCCCAGCTCCAGGATTGACACTTGTCAGCTATTTGTTGCAGCGCGATGTCAAAGCCGCTTTTCTATTTTCTGGGACAAAAGTATCTGACACCCACGCTTAAAGGAGAAGAGGTTTATTTTGGTTCAGGTTCCAGTCCCTCCTCCGCAGGTCCGGAAGAGGAAACGGCTGGGTCGCGGCGCCCCGCGGAGGACGCGCTGCCCCGTCGCCGCTGGGGGGCAGCAGCGAGGCGGCCGCTGCAGCCTCACCGTCAGCCAGTTTGCAAACCCCTGAGGCCTCGGGGCCACGCTGGACCTCAGCTCTCTCGGCTGAGAAAGAAGGATAATGACCCTCAGCCTGGAGGCTGTCAGGGACTGATTGAGCCTGAGCGGAATGTCTAGCCTAGCGTGAGCATCCCAGGCTTAATTCGCTTCCCCTTTACCACGTTCCGTTAATTACCACATGTGAGGAGTAGAGCTTTATAATCGCAGGGGAAGCGCCAGCGCGGTGATCAGCTCTCTGCAAACTCTTCCCTAAAGACAGCACAGTGTGAGGTCCCACCAGTCCACACAGCATGTGGGCGTCCTTTTGCAAACCGTGATTCACGGTAGCTTCCGCCTAGGACCGCGCCTGCGTGGACCTTAGGCATTTCCCAATCTGAGTTGAAAATGGCCTCTAGTGGGCTGGAAGCTTTCTAAATCTGAGCACACGCTCTCCCCCGAGTTGGAGACGTGAGTGAGTTAGCAGGTTTCGCCGGTCAGTTCACGGGATCAGAGCCCTGGGCCACACGAACGCCCTGGCCCGCCGTGGACAGCCCAGCCGAAGCACCGCTAGGTGGCGGTGTTGCCTCACTTTCTGGGCCGAGGGCCGTTAGTTTCGAGGCTGCTTGCTCTTCGCAGGGACCTCGCTCTTTCCTGAGCCGGTGAGTTGGTAGTAATTTCACCTCTGACGATGACAGATTTTTTTTTTTTAACACAAAGACCACTGAGAATAAAAGTGCTTGTGCTTGCTAAATAAATACCAGTAGAGGTTGAGGATCCTCTTAAGAAATCTTAGTCATTTATTTCAGGACAGAATGTTAACCCAGTTTGCAAAAGGGGCTTTGGACGCGTACCTGTGAGCTTTTCCTTATCGATAACCTTTACTATAATCAAAATACAGAACTTCCTAAGTCTGGGACTCAGTATCTTTCAGGTAAAACTGAGGCAGTTCGCTGCAGGCCATCGGCGGGGCCGGCGTCCCACCGCCGAGCCGCGCCTCTACCGAAACCGTTGCAGCCATCGGGCTTTCTAGGAGTAGAAGAAAGAAAAGGTGACTTTGAGGGTATATTTGTCTTCCCAGTATGGTATCATTTTCACACGTGATGCTCAGACAAATGCACAAGTGCAGTTGGTTTACCTTTCACCGTGGCCTGTATCCGCTTAGAAATCAAGACGTAGTTGACACGGCCCGCATGAGGCCATCCTTACGGAGTGGAGCCCAGGTCGGTCTGAGGCAAACTCCGCTCCTTATGCTGCTGTGGCCTCCGGACCCCCACCTGCCTCCCGCAGCAGGTGCTGCTCCCTCCCCCTCCTCAGGGCCTGGTGATCCCCGAGAACTGACTTCGTCTCACGGGCAGCACGAGGCACCGCGCCCGGCGGGTCCTCTCCAGGCCAGCGGCTCTCCGGGCCCAGAGTGCGGTCCTGAGCGCCGGGCTGCTGCTTGCGGTGCAGTAACGTGGTGCGGAGACAGCAAACATACACACGAAAGAAAGAAAAAGAATCACACAGCAAACCATACTTCCAGCCCGTTTACAACTGATTAGATATCTGACCTCAGGCAGAATAAAATTCATCTTATTTGGCTTTTGATAAAGGCAGCCATAATTTTGAGTCCTAGTTCTGGTAAAGAGTTGGTTGAATCTGTTTTTCAGATTCCAAGATATAGTCAAGTTACGAATTCATGATTCTAATCGTCTGAACTACAGGAAGAAATACTGGCTATGACTTTGTAAAACTGTGTATTAAATTAGTTAAAATAATTTCTTTAAAAGATATTTCTTCCTCAGCCCTACTAGCCACAATTTTGAAACTCAGCACTTAAGACTTCTTCATTAATATTTCTGTCATGGAGCCAGAGATTTAGCTCAGTGGTTGAGGCACCTGCCTAGCAAGCCCAACATCTGTGGTTCAATCCCCCATAGCCACATACAACAACACCGTGTGTGGTGACTCACGCCCACCAGCAATCAGTACCGCACACCACAATGCCGGGTGTGGTGGTTCATGCCTGTAATCCCAGCACTCGGGAGGCAGAGGCAGGAGGATTGCTGAGTTCCAGGCTTGCCTGGGCTACATAGTGAGTTCAGGGCCAGCTTGAACTACAAAGCGAGACCCTGTCTCAAAAAAAAAAAAAAAAAAAAAAAAAAGGAAAAAGAAAAGAAAAATCTATCATGACAGAAAGTTCTATGAATAACATGATTCTAGAGTTAATATCACCAGTTACTTGCTGTACAATTATGGGTGAGTTACATACTAAGAATTTAGTTATTCATTTCTGAGATATCTTACTTTTTCCATAGTAAATACAGAATACTAAAACCCTCATTAGATTTGGAGACTTTAATCCTATAAACCTCTTTTCTTCCCCTCTTTTTTCTGTTACCCCTGAACATAGACATGGTATATGGCAGCCATCTAGGCAGTTTGCTGAAAGAATAAATATGAAAATGTCTTTTTTTCTTCTTAGTACAAGATTTTCTAATACTTCTTTAGTCAGTTCTTTTACTTTGTTGGGAAATACATTCGACTGTTCAGAAAATCACCACCCAAACCTTAACTATGCAATAGGCTTATGTACTTATTATTTAATTTTACTCACGATAATAGGCATACTAAAGAAACTATTTTAACATTAAATCATGTGCCTGAAATGGTTGGTAAACTTCTACGTCACAATTCACACACAAGTCTATGGAAGATTTTTTTTTTAATTTTTAATTTTCTAGTAGACAAGACAAAACTGAGAGGAAGCTTCTGTCCACAGACCCAGAAAACAGCCTTCAGGAGATATCAAATCTGACACCACTCAGTCTTAGACTTCCTAGGGTCTGGAAGTTAGGAAAGTAAGGTAAGTTTCTGCTTGTCAGGTTACCTACTTCATTGTATCCACTATTTAACCAGAGTAGAGTAAGAAAGAGTCTCTCTGAATATTGGTTGCATAGGCAAGTGAATGAAATAAGTAGTGAAGGAAACACAGAGAACTTTAGAATTATCTTAAATGTAATTAATTCAAGCTTATTGTTCTGATACCTAAGTATTTTCTGTCACATTTTCTGCAGCTATTTGAGACCCCCAGTGACAACGGAAAAGCTAAATTAGTGTTTGAAAAGTCTCACTCTCTCCCCACAAACGTCCAACCTCCTGCCTCCCTCTGATGTTAAGACTGATCAGATGAGTCTATTGCTCCTTCCACGTGGTAGCTTTTCAGACACAGGAAGGCGTAACGGGGTCTTAAAACAGATCTGAGGTCATCACGTGGAGTTCTGGGTCTCTCACGTACATCTTGTAAAGAGGCCAAGCTTGTCCGCTGCAGTCACACTGACCTCGTGTGTCTCGTGATACTTTTCTCCGAACTTCTGAGAAGCTCCTCCGGACAAGCTCAGTTCCTCACAAAACATTTTCTTCCTGGTCTCAAACCCATGTACAAACACAATGTTAAAGTATGAGGCACTTAAAATGCCATAACACTCTATTGCGCTCGCTTTCCTGTGTGGTAAGGAAGAACAGATGCCGAAATTGTGAGCCTTCTAGTTACACTCACCCTGTCCTTGTGAAAAAAAATGCCTGGTACATGTTTTGCTTTCTAGATTCATGGTTATCTGTGAAGAGAATTAACTTTTTCTAGGTGACCAATGATAATACTTTTTAAAAGTTAATTCTTTATTGATATATTTTACATACACATCATGATCAGACTCAATATTGAGAATTTGTACGAGTCTATGACATGAGTTAATTTTCATTTTTCCCATTCTGCTACCCACCCTACAACCCCCTCTACCTTCTATATACGTATGCTTTGTTTCCTTTTTTAAACAACTTTTTTTCTTTCCCCTCATTACTTACCCCTACCCACATTTTTTTTTTTTTGAGACAGGGTCTCGCTTTGTAGTTCAAGCTGGCCCTGAGCTCACTAGGTAGCCCAGGCAAGCCTGGAACTCAGCAATCCTCCTGTCTCTGCCTCCCGAGTGCCGAGATTACGGGCGTGAGCCACCACACCCGGCACTATGGTATGTGGTATTGATGGCTGGTGGGTGTGAGTCACCATGCCCAGCATTGTATGTGGTTGCTGGAATCAAACTCAGGGGCTTGTGCTTGGGAGGCAGGCGCCGGAACCACTGAGCTAAATCTCTGGCCCCCCTACCCACATTTTTAACAATAGAAGTTGTCTTCAAATCGCATTACTTTTCTTCTTTCGTTTGATCCTATACTTCTATCTCTTCTGGATGAACTGTTTCTGAAAATGATCTAGGGTCAAATCTGAGGACAGTTTCTCACCTTAACCACTAGACTTTAGAGTTCCAAAATTCCCTGGTATAGTTCTTTTTTTTTTTTTTTTTTTTTTGCTTTTTGGAGACAGGGTCTTGCTTTGTAGTTCAGGCTGGCCCTGAGCTCACTATGGTGCCCAGGCAAGCCACTGCGAACTCAGCAATCCTCCTGTCTCTGCCTCCTGAGTGCTGGGATTACAGGCGTGAGCCACCACGTCCGGCATTGTGGTATGTGGTGTTGATTGTTGGTGGGCGTGTCTCCACTCCCAACATTATATGTGGTAACTGGGGATCGAACTCAGGTCCTTGCGCTTGCGAGGCAGGCGCCGGAACCACTGAGCTAACCCTCCGGCCCCCCTGGTATAGTTCTTGTGGTCACTCAACAAAATGCAGTGATACCTCAGCTCACAAAGTTAATTTTGGCTTGTGCTTTTGGGAGAGATGTTTGTGTTTGTGTTCGTGTGAGGAAGATGGTGGTGGTTGTGTTTGTTGCCAAGGCAAAGTTTAGCAACAAAAACAGAATTTTGCCAAGTGCTTCTGTTTGTGAACCAAGTTGTTCACAAACAAAAGTGTTTGTGAACTTAGGTGCCATTGTTTCTAAATAAAATTGGACATAGAGACTTAGAGGTTATATTTAGTCTTTTGATCTTTTTTTTTTGATGGTACCTGGATCAAACTCAGGCCCTTGTGCTTCCCAGGTAGGTGCAGTATCTCTTGAGCTAAATCCCCGGCCCTTAGTCTTTTGATTTTGTGTTGCTCTTGCTTACTCATTCTATCTTCCATGTATCACTTAGATATTTTTAACTCGAAGTATTTTTGCATATCACCACCTGGACTAGAAATAGCAGATACGCTTCAAGAATTTCCGTGTTCTAAGAAGTATATACTTGTTTAGTATTGCTGAAGATCCAACCCAGGGCCTTGAGCATACGAGGCAAACATTCCAACCTTCTCAGGACTTTTAAATATTTTGTCATTTGACCTTCAGATCCATTTTCCACCCTGTGTAAGCATAAGCTATAAACTATCTAAATCAGATCATGCCATTCTTCTTCCTAAATATCTTTCAATAAATTCTCAATGAACACAACACAATTTAAACACTTCACCAAGATAAATGAGAAACTCGGAAGACTATTCTTGCTCCCCCCCCCCCAAGCTTCATCCACACTTTCACTTTTTCCCAGATTCCTCCAAGCCAGGGTCGCTACTCCCAGTATGTCTGCTTTCTGAGTGGCCCCTGCTTTCACCGACTTCTGTATCTTCAGCAAGAGGTTGTGGACAATGGCCAGGTGGTGAGGTGGAGCCATTTAGGTGGGTTGGGTAGGGAGGCCTTTTCTGATGTTGTATTAACAGATCCATCTGTCAGATGAAAGGAAAGATCCTTCTACACTAAAAGAAGCAAGAGCAAAGACTGAGGGAATGTGTTCCATGGTTTCTGGACATAAGGAAGCAAATGGGGGTCAAGAAGAGACAGCAAAGAGGAGGGATTTTGTGATGAATTCAACTCTTTTAAAGAAGTATAATGTAAATTTGACCAAAGGAGTAAGGATTTCTAATTAAATTTTCACTGGGATAGGTATCTGTAGGCAGATCTGATTAGTGGAATAAGGGAATTTTGATATCTACATATGAATTGATGAGAGAGAGAGAAAGAC
>PVIC010043948.1:0-15212 GCA_004025085.1 Thryonomys swinderianus
GTCCTCCTGCCTCTGCCTCCCGAGTGCTGGGATGACAGGTGTGAGCCACCATGCCCGGCACTGTGGTATGTGGTATTGATGGCTGGTGGCCGTGAGTCTCCACGCCCAGCATTGTATGTGGTTACTGATGATCAAACTCAGGACCTTGCGCTTGCGAGGCAGGCGCCGGAACCACTGAGCTAACCCTCCGGCCCGAGGATTGTATTCTTAATGAAAAGTTTTCAGCTGAGATAATAGTGTACAGAGCCCCACCTGGAAGAATTATCAGTATTTTGACAAACTTACAACCTATTCAGTTTTTTGGTGCTAAACTATTTGTATTTGCATTTTACCCTCAGGTTTTTGGGGCAGAGCCCATTAATGAGAGTACTGTTCCTCCTAAATAAGACGGCAAAGGTTTTGAAGCGCCCCACCCGCCCCTCCAGTTGCTTTCCCTGTGCTCTTCGCCAGCAGGGCATGGTCCAAGCTGGAGGTCACTTGGCTGGCGCTGCAGCAGCCAGGGAAGGGGGGCACGTAACAGGCACAGGAAGGGGTGGTGCACCCAAATACCACATCAGGGGAGGCTGGAGGGACGGGAGGGCCATCCAGGCACACAGTGGCCTGGACCCAGCTGCAGGTTTTGGGCTCCCTTTAGAGGAGGGTCTGGCCTGTTGCCAGTGGCTGCCAGAGCCCAGGGTGGATGAGCTGTTGGACCAGCTCAGTTGGCCTGGGTCCCCTCCCCACTCTCACCCAGGGAGGCCTCTCTGACACCTACCTCTGCCCCAGCCTCAGCCAAGCCACGGCTCCTCCTGGGCCTGGCACTTGCAGCAGACTCAGTGCTGGGGGCCACCATCAGTTCCAGCCTGTGGCCAAAGGTCCCCAGCTCTGGGGGTCCTGGGCTCAGCCACTCTTGTGGGCACCTCTGTCCAGCCACCCTCTGTGCCCATCTCCAGAAAAGCACACCTCAGCTGACTTTCCAAGACCATTTATTGTGTTTGGGGGACTGGGAAGAGGAATGGGGTACTTTCTGTGGAGGGCTTAGGGTGCAGGGTGGCTCAGCCCCCATTGGCACTTGACCTGGGTCCTTCACTGCAAAACAAGTGGCAGGTACCTGATGCAGGCCTTGGTCAGGACTTGGGTGCTGTGCTGTGGTAACGGGCCCTCCCAGCCGCCTCCTGGCCCAAAGGGAGGACCCTATAGGGAACCTCACCCCGCCAAGTCCACTCATGCGCATGGCACTCACCTGGGAGATCACACCAACACACTGCTCTGTGGAGAGAGTGAGCCTCAGGCACCCCTCATGTCTCTGTGCCCTGGGGCCCCCGCATTCCTAACAGCCACCCAGTCCGGGCACTTCCGTCCCACGCTGGGGTCAGTGCAGTACGCCTCCAGTCCTGGCCCTGCCAAACTGGGTCTGGGGTCCCCCTACTCCCACAGCCCAGAGTTGGGGCAGGGGCAGCACTCACCAGACTTGGGCAGCAGGGCACCCTGGCTAGGGTTCAGGCCCACTTGAGATACCAGCTCCTGCATCTTCTGGGCACCCTCAGGAAAGGGGGCTGGGGCACGGGCTGGGGCAGGAGGGCAGGTGAATCCAGTGAGCAGGGCCCGGGGTGCCCAGGGAGACGAGGGTCCCGTGGTACTGAGCGGCAGCACTCCACCCCCACCCGGCGGCTCCGGGGAGAGGCCCCGGCTAGGAGAGGTGAGCCCCACTCTGCGCACCGAGCAGCTGCAGCCAGGTGCTCCGCGCATCCCCCTTCTGCGTCTCGAAGTACATCACCGCGGAGTGGTCGTAGTCAGTGAAGGCCACGTGGATGTCGGTCTGGGCCAGGGCTGCGAGCCACAGAGCCACGGCACGTCCCGGTGCCTGTCCCAGAGCCCCAGCGCGGTCCGAGGACCGTGCGCCCTGCTGCCCGCCGCAGCCCGCCTTCCCCTGCAGGTCCCCCCGCCTCACCTGGGTTGCTGAACTGCCCGTCCTCTGCGCCCTTGGTATAGGTCGTCTCCATCTTCTGGCACCCCCCGTCAGGCCTGGGGAGACCTGGAACCTGAGCAGCCGGCCTGCCCGGCTCCTGCTCTCCCCCAGCCCCGCCCCTACGCCAGCCCTAGGGAGCTTCCGGTTGTTCCTGGGGTGGGTCCTGCCAGTGGTGTGACCGTGTGGAGCCTTCTAGCGCTCGCGGAGTGAGCCTTGCAGGCGTTCTGCAGACACGCAGACACACAGACAAAAGCAGAGATGCTTCCATGCAGACGCACGGACACACTGTCAGTCGACGCCCAGGCCTCGGGCAGGCTCCGTGGGGCTGGGGTCCCTCCGAAGGGCAGAGACACTGGCCTCTTACTTGGGTCCCCACCGCCAGGTTGTCAGGAGCCGTGGTTGGTCAGGATCCCATGGTTCCTGTGGGCCTGCACGGGGCCTTGCTGCACTGGCCCTTACCTGAGGCCAAATCTGAGGTGAGACGGTGGGGTCACTTACGTGGGGTACCCAAATTTGAGGGCCAGGTCACCATTGGCCAAGGAGGTCACTGAGACCACAGGCATCTTCATGCTGTCCTTGGAGTCCTGGAAGCCCTGGTCATCGGACACAGCCCCGACTACGAACCAGACGCCCTGGAACTTCAGGATGGCAGGAGGGCCGGGGAGGCCCGGAGCCACTGAGCCCCTAGGCCTTGCCCGCCCCGCCCCCACCCCCAGAGCCGAGGCATGGCAGCTGCTTCTTCTGCCAGCTGCAGGCCCTGATGGCCTGGGCACCACCCACAGCGGGGCCGGGGGTCTGTGTGTCCCCTGGGGTGGGGCAGGCAGGGCGACTTCCCAAAGCTTCCAGGCCAGAGCACACGGGATGGGGAAGCAGGTGGGGCAGCAGCACCCACGGGGCTGGTGAGCGGGTGTGGGCGCACCTTGCTGGGATCAAAGTCGGCCTGGATGGGCACCTGGGCTTGGCCTGCGGACAGCTGCAGCAGGCCTAGGAGGGCAGCGGCCCACAGAGCCGGCAGCATCATGGAGGCGCCTCAGGGAACTGGGGCACAGCAGAGCCTTTATGTGCCTGAGATGCCCTGGGGCAGCCAGGCTGGACAGGCTGTGCCCAAACTGCACCCTGGGGGTCCCCACCCAGCCTGCCAGCTCCTGTTTCCTGTCTGGCAGCTCTGGCCCACCCACTCTGCCTTGCTGGCACCCCAGCCCGTCAGCCCTGGCACATCCCGGGCCCCGCCCAGGAAGGCCACCCCAAGACAACCTACATCTGTGAGCTGGGTCCTGGCAGGGCAGGGCTTAGGCAAGCGCAGGGCTGTGTCCTGAGGAAGCCAAGGGGCCCAGGTGTGCATGGCCCAGCCCAGCCCTAAGTCTGTCACTCTGTCCTTACAGGGGCCACACATTCTCTGGAATCTTCCAAACAAGGGCTTCTTTTGTCCCCTCAAATCCAGACCTCTGCCCAGTTGAGAGCACTAATCCCACGGCCTGACAGCAGTATCAAGGCCAAAGCCTTTGGGGATTAGCTGCTGACGGACGCCCAGCCCAGCCCAGGGCTGGCTGTCACCCCAGCAGAGGGGCAGGCATAGACTGAGGCGGTGGGGGCCGCAGTGAGGCCAGGGCCCTGCACAGGGCACTTAGGCGACTGCACGCAGAGATGGTGCAGGAGGCCTGGGGGACTCGGGGACCCTGAGAACAGACAGGCAGGCGCCGCGCTCTGACTTGCTTCAGTTTATTTCTCAGATCTGGGGTAAAGCGGGGGTTACAGGGGCGCTTCGGGGAGCTCAGGCTGGGGTCTTGGACGAAAGCACGGCAGAGCACTCTGGAGGGCTGGGCCACCTGGTGGAGAGAGCTGGATGGATGGTGTGTGGGCCCCAGAGGGCACTTCCAGCTACACTTCCTCCTGGGCCCAGAGCCTGCTCCTCAGCCCACAGAACGGAGTCCTCCGCTTCCCTGCGCAGCCTGCTGTTTCCCCACCCAGGCTTCTTCGGACTCCTGCGCAGGAGCCGGAGGCCCCACTGCGGGACAGGGCCTTCTGGTGGGACCTGGCACCCGTACCCCACCCTCACGAGCCCTTGGGAGTCGAGCCCACCCAGGGGCAGGTTTTCTTTCTGAGTCACAGCAGCTGTGCCCTCCGTGCAGGGCCCTCCCGGCTCGCTCCGGGCGCCAGAGGTGGCAGATGCGTGTGGAGCATTCCGAGTGAGTCCCTTTTACCCCCGACGTGTCCTGCCCGACTCACTCACCTACTGCTCCTCCTTCAAGCACTTATCTGCCAAGAAAGAAGCCCCAGGGCCACCGTCAGCACCAGGTCCAGCTGGATTCCCACTGGGGCTTCCTTGCCCCCTAATGCCGTGAGACCCACCCCCAAAGTCCTGGAGAGCTGGCCTGGCTGAGTCCCCAGACTGCGCAGACCCCGCCCCTCCTCTCCCCAGGGCTGCCCTCAAAGCAAAGGCAAGGTCCCTCTTCAGTGTCCCAGCCCACCCCAAGCCAGGGCCCTGCACCCTGGGCCTGGCAGCGGGGTGCTGGTGTCCCTCAGCCAGGGGCCTGGAGGCGGAGCCCAGCAGATTGAGGACAGAGTGACAGGCGCTGGCCGGGCAGGACGGCCCCTCCTGGCCAGTCCCCGGTGCTTGGGGGACTAATCAACCCTAATCCCTTTGGGCAGAGCAGCCCCTCACCTGTTGGAGGTGGGAAGACAATAGTGTCCTCTGTGAAGCCTTGGTCCATGCAGAAGGCGGAGAATTTCTCTTTCAGCTCAACCCTTGGGGCCTGGGTGCGGCCTGGGTGGGTAGAGAGGAGCCACTCAGTGGCCCCACCTTGGGGACCCCCTGTGACGCCTCCCTGAGTGCCAGGCCCTAGTCCTGTACCAGCCCCACCCTGGGCTGGGCACCTACTGTAGAGGGTGGCCATGTGGAAGTCGTGGTCGACGCCCCTGGTGTCCAGCAGCGCGAACTCGTCATACTTGACCTCGACCACAGAGATCCAGGAGGTGCGGCCAAAACCTGGGGCCAGAGGAAGCAGGTGGGGACCTCAAACGCCCAGTCACCCACACCTGGCGAAGGGCCGCCTCCGTGGGACCCAGGGCCCCTCTGCCTGCCCAGGACGCTGCCCTCACCTGTCCCCAGCAGGCCACTGGCTAGTTCTCTGCCTCCCTCTGCCTGCCCAGGAGCTAGGCCCCAACCGGAAGTTCTGAGGGGCGGGAAATGCCCAGGCTCAGAAAACTGGGTCACAAAACTCTTGGCCAGAATGTATGTGTGCGTGGGGGGGGGGGGCTCCTGGGTGGGAACTGAGGGGTCTGGACGGGACTTGGGGCGCTGTGTGCCTCTTGTGGATAGCACAGAACCAAAAAATTCCCTCCCCCAGGGAAGAAGAAGCTGGCAGAACAGGTGGGCAGCAGACAGGACCTGTCCCTGAGGGGATCGTTCTGTCTGCTCCACCGGGCCTCCCCCGTGACGTGGCCTGCCTCGGCCAGCTCGGGCGGGGGCCGGGTTAGTGGGCTGTGCCCCGCGGGGGTGGCGCCCGCTCACGTGGACTGTGGTAGCTGTAGGAGCCGGGGGTCTCTGCAGGTTGCAGCTGCATGATCCGGGTCTCACACTGGTCCTTCCTATGGGCACCTGGAGGTCAGGCCGCAGCAGCGGAGAGGGTTCTCTGGTCCCCAGAGCCACCCCGCGCACCCACCCACCTGAGGAAGGTGGAGGTGAGGTTGAGGCCGCCTTCCTCGCTTGGGGTCACCACGGTGGAACACATGAACATCGACGCCTTCTTTTCCAGGAACCAGCTCGAGTTGGAGGCGAGGCCCACGCTGAACCAACGCCCCATGAACTGCGGGCACCGGACAGCAGCGCCTAGGTTGATTCAAATCTGGGCACCCCATCCCGCCCCCTGGCTGTCTCCCCCATGTCTACCCAGACGCCATATTCAGAGATTCCACGAAGCCCCGCCCAGCCCTGCGAAGCTCCTCCCCAGTACCAGAAATTCCCTCCCCAGAGACCCCACCCCATCAGCAAAGCCCCTCCCTCCGAGCAGAAGCCCCGCCCTATCACCAGGCCCTGGCCCCTCTGCCCAGCCCACGAGGCCCGCCCCAGTACCAGAATTCCCGGCGCACATCCTCACCCCAGGACCCGACTCTCCCCGCGTCGGGTGCCTCCCAGTCCAGGAGCAGGGCCTGGCCCTGGGGGCCCAGCGACCCCCCACCTCCGCTTCCAGAGGCCGGGCTCTGGCACCCTTGGCTGAACGCTAGAGCCAGGGGAGGGGTTTGCGGCCGGCCAACCCCAAGCACGATCGCGTGTGGCTCTGTCCATATGCAGCACGTCCCCGCGCACATCGCCCTCGGATGCCATCCACAAGCCAGTCACATCCTGGGACCCGGGGGTCGAACGTGTGCCCGTGGGGACCAGGCTGGGTCAGCACAGGGCCTGTGTGGTCCACGTGTGCGGGGAGACGCCTGCGCCGCCTCCTGGCATAACTGCCAGCGTGTTCCTGTCAGCTGGGTACAGGCTCCGCTTGGCCGCAGAACCCAGCTCCATCTCCCCAGAGGGAGGGCCCCGGAAGGCCTGGCTGCCTCCGGGGCCTGTACTGCCTTGGGGTGAAGCAAGATGCCCTCACCTTGTCTGGTTGGAAGTCAGGCTGCACGGAGACCTGGGCCTGGGCTCCGGTCTGCAGGACCCCCAGCACCCCTAGCACCCCCAGCAGGACCAGCCTGGTGCACAGCGAGTGGAGAGAGGCCATTGTGGTGCCAGCTGTGAGCACAGAGCAGAGGGTGGGCAGGGGCAGCAGAAGGCACTGGAGAGACCCCTATTTATTGGCCAGGCTTGGCCCACGCCCAGGCCCAAGGACAGCCCACTGCAGGCTCGTGATGCGGGGGCGGGGTGGCCTGGGCCAGCTGCAGCCTCACCCCACAGGGCCGTTATGCAAGAGGCTCCCACAGAGCCGGCCGGGCCCCCTGCCTAGGGTGCGGAGGGAGGGTGGGCGAGGCTCTGGGCACGGCCAGTCCTTTCTCCGTCCCGGGACCGAGCCCTCAGCAGCCAGGAGGGACCGGGTGCATGCACCCCAGTGCTGCCCTGTCTCACCGCCATGCCGCCAAACCCCCTTGTAAGCCCTGCCCACCACCCCTCTCCAGGCCCCAGCCTCGCAGGGAAGCCCAGGCCCGGAGTATGGGCAGCACAAACTGGGGTGAAGAAGCTCCGTGCACAGGCAGGGGGCTCAGGGACCAGCTGAGGGCCAGGGGTGCTGGGCACACCTTCCACATCACCCACTGTCGCTCTCACAGTGGCCTCTGGCCCGGGGAAGGAGTAGCCAGGAAGGAGAGGGGCCGCAGGTCACCAGGGGCTGTGCAGTGTCAGGCTGAACGTGCCCCGGCTGGGGCAGGGCAGCCTGTGGGACCCGCTCACCTGCCCGGGCCTGGGCCGCGGGCGGTAGCCTGTAGGGAGGAACGCTGGGGCCCTCAGACCCACTGTCCTGCTGTCCAGGGGGCTCAGACCTCACGGCCTGCCCAGGTACCCTGCAGGGTTTGAGCGGGGTTGGGGCCTGGGCCGCCCAGAAGCTGCAGGCCGGAAGGTCCGCGCTCTGCAGGGAGCAGCGGGCTGGAGGTGTCAACACGACGCCCTCTGCTTCAGCGGCTGCACGACCTGAGGTCCTGTTCAGCCTGTCTCCGTCACCGCTGCTGTGTCCAGGAGGGGGCGGGAGGGATGAGGCCCGACCTGGTCCCTAAGTGCACTCTGGAGGTCCAGGGCGGCCACAGCCGCTGCCCCGGCTCTGGGCTCCAGGCTAGGGGCCTGGGATGGGGGTTCTGCGGGAACCAGGAGCCGCTCGAGCTCAGGGAGGGCTGTCATTAGGTGGCAGCCCCTCAGACAGGGCAGCCGGGGCCCAGAGGACCCCTGTCCACCCTCGGCATTGGTCACAACCCCGTGGGCGCAGCACGGGCTGCCTGGGAGTGTGCCCTGGCCCCAGGGCAGCCCTTATGGGGAAATGGGATGGGAGGACTCGCCTGCCCAGCTTGCAGAGGGTCCTGAGTCACAGGCGGGGCCTGGGGGGAGCAAGGAGCCCTGGCTGGGGTGGAGCTCTGGGAGCGGAGACAGGCGGGTCCTCGCACTTCCCGAGGAGGCTCATGGAGGCCACCTGGAGGCCCCAGCAGCTGCCCCTGCCTGCTCTGCTGCCGCTGGCTGTGGCCGGTAAGGGCCCCTCCCTGCCAGACGCTGGCTCAGCGACGCGGGCCTTCCTCCTCCACACCACAGCCACCAGGACAGGCGAGAAGCACGGAACGTGCCCCAGTGGGTGCCACCTGCCTGCCCGGAGGTGCCCCCAGCTTCCCCAGCCCCACTCCTGGCAGGATCTGGCGTCCCACCTGACAGGATGGATTGACAGTGGCTGCTGCCAAGCTTGAAGGTTGTCATCTGGGTCCTGATTTGCTGCCGGGCCAGGAGCAAATGCTCCCGCAGGGGTGCGGGGCCCATGAGCTGTGTCTGTGGCAATGGCGCTGGCTCCGGCGGAACAGGGTGGCCCTGCCTGCAGCCTCAGTTTCCCCCAGGCGGAGCTCCTGAGGAGTGCGGTGGAGCTCGCTGGCTAGCGCCCCCTTCAGGGCTGGAGTGGGGCTGAGCCCCGCCCTGTCCGGCACTAGTGATGTGCCCGGGAACGCTGTCCTCTCCTCCACGGCGGGAGCAGACCCTGGGCAAAGGGAAGTTTGGCCATGGGTGGTGGGTGGCCCTGGACTCTGGTGGGGGGTAGGACCCCGTTACTGGGCTTACCAGGGGCCTCACCAAGGGCAAGAGGCCCTGTCCTCAAACACAGAAGGGCTGGATGCTGCCCTCTTTGCCCCTCCACCCGGGCCAGGCGGAAAGGGGCGACCCCTCTCCAACCTGGCGACCAGCTGTCCTCAGTGCCGGGTCTCAGCCCAAGCAGGGCCACCTCCTGCGACCACTGCTTCTCAGGAAGGGGCGCAGGCCTCGCCCGGGCCGTGCTCCTTGCCCTGCCTTTCCTTGCCATGGGACCCCCAACCCTGGGGCCTGCGTCCTGCTCCATCCGCCCCGGGCGGTGACTGTGGCACCTTCGAGAGTCCCGCTGGGCGGCTGTCCTAGCACCTGCCCCGGCCCGTCCTGGTCGGGCAGCCCAGCCCCGGCGCACAGCACCCCCACGGGGTGCAGGCTGTGCCGGTCCAGGCCCCCAGGCAGGCGGCGGGGACAGAGTTTTCACCCTGGGGCTGGCCCGGCACCAGCCTGCTGGGTGCGTGGGTCCCGCTTGGACCAGGGCCACTCACGAGGCCGTTGCTGTCTCCACACTGCTGCCGCAGTCTCCACTGGGGATCTGGCCCCTGACCAGCCTGGGCACCCAGGGCCATGGGGACCTCCTCTGCCTGGGGGATTCTCGACAGCCCATCCTGAAATGGCCCTAAGGCTCAGAGGATCCCAGAGCAGGCGCCCAAGAAGCAGGGTCCTCAGCCACTTGCAGAGAATTCTGAGGCCCTGGGGAGCGAGTTCAGTGGCCCAGACCCGGAGCTGCAGGAGCAACCGGCCAGCCCCTCAGGACCCCTCGGTGTGGCTCTGACTGCAGGGAGGCCCACAGAAGCGCTGGGCGTCTGTCCCTCTGCACCCCGAAGGCTGGGAGGGCACTGTGTCCCGGCAGGAAGCTGTACTGGAAGCTCTGGTGTGCAGAGCTTAGGGCCCCAGTCCCAGGCTGGAGAGAGCCCCGGGGTGGACGCAGGGAGGGGCCCGAGGAAGGGAGCAGCCATGGGACCCTGTTGGCCAGGCCCGGACAGAGGGCTGCTCTGCTGGCAGAGTGCGCATGAGGTGGAAACGGAGACCCCGCAGGGGCACAGCAGCCGCAGGCCAGCTCCTGCAGGCACGGGAGGCGAGCAGGCATCTCGGGACAAAGGTAGCACCTGAATCTGCAAGGGCATGAATTTTGTTCCATTTTTTATTTTCAAAATATTTATTTCCAGGGTCAGAGGGTTAGCTCAGTGGTTCCGGTGCCTGCCTCGGAAGTGCAAGGACCTGAGTTCGATCCCTGGTAACCACATATAATGCTGGGCATGGAGACACGCCCACCAACAATCAACACCGCATACCACAATGCCGAACGTGGTGGCTCGCGCCTGTCATCCCAGCACTCAGGAGGCAGAGACAGGAGGATTGCTGAGTTCAAGGCTTGCCTGGGCACCATAGTGAGCTCAGGGCCAGCCTGAACTACAAAGCAAGACCCTGTCTCAAAAAGCAAAAAAAAAAATTTATTTCCAGGCTGACCTCAAGCTTCCAGTGAACCTCCTGCCTCAACCTCCCGAGTGCTGGGATGACAGGTGCTCGCCACCAAGCCTGGGTCAAAGGCACGCATTTTTAAAACAGCCACAGACGATGAGTGGGTGCGGGGCCCACACGAGCATGGCGGGCCTTGTGAAGGCCAGGTCTCTGAGCCGACGCACAGGCCGACAGACTGCTATAGCGGGTGTGCCCGGCAGGCGGACACGGCTCCCGTGCTGAAGGCTGACCGAGTTTGGAGAAACAGGCGTTCAGCTTCTGAAGTTTTAGATTAGCGGGGAACACGAAGGGACAGGCCAGGGTGTTCCCACCCCCCCGGCCCTGAGTCACGTCTCCCCTCATGGATGGTCACATTTTATTCCAATTCCTCTCGTTTCCTGAGGCCCTTGTTTCTCTTTGAGGCCGAATCTGGACCAGTGGCACTTGTTCTCCGTGACCCTGGCGGCTCTGAGGGCGGCTGGCGGTTCTGAAATCCCCTGTGGTGGGGTCACGGCAGCGACCTCCACCCTGCAGGTGCGGCTCCGGTCGCAGCCCAGGACACAGGCTGGGGGCTGGGTCGGGCGACGGCAGCCCGTCCCGTTGCGCCCTGCCCTGCCCTGGCCCGGTCCGCTGGCAGCCGCTGCTCCGAGCACTCGTGCTTCTGCCTGGGTGGAACTTTCCCTGGTGAGGTGCCTCTGCTCCGTCCGCCGTCCTCGCACGTGAGCCACCACGCCCGGCCGGCCGCCGTCCTCTTTCTCTCCCCCCTCCCTTTCTCTCTCTCGATGGTGGGCTGGGACCTGGGGCCTAATTACTGCTGGGCAGGTGTTCTACCACTGAGCTGTAGCCTCAGCTTATTATTTTCTTTTTTTTGAGATAGGGTCATTCTAAGTTGTCCAGACTGGCCTAGAACTTGTGATCCTCCTGACTCAGCCTCCTGAGTAGCTGGGCTGACAGGCGTGTGCTACTGCCCATAGCCCCATGTCCCTTTCAATAACTCCATTGTTATAGGCTTTTGTGTCTGTAGGTTTTTTCCCCAGCTGCTAAGTTCCGATGCACATGTATCAGCACAAAACTGTCACCCCGTCAGGACAGTGAGGTGTCCGTCTCCGGAGAGTCCCCTCCAGGCCTGCAGGAACCCTCTTCCGCTCCCTCGCCCGCTGTTCCCCCCACCCGAGCTTCCCCAGGCTGCAGCGGCCCCGCGTGCTCCCTTCCGCCGGCTGCTTGCTCAGCAGGGCTTTCTAAGCCGTGCGGTGCTGGGTTCATCCTCGGGCTTTCTGGGGCTGAGCAGACAGCGCTGTGCGGACTCAGGTGCTGCCGCGGCCCCTGCTGTCTGCCTGCTCTCCTGGGCTGGAGCCCACCCACGTCCAGCTGTGTTCCTCTGGGGGGCGCCGGAGGGCGGTGGTAGGCGGGGACAGGCGGGCAAAGGTGGGCACGGTCACCTCGGGGAGCGGGGGGGCGCCCACGCGCAGCGCAGAAGGTGCCCTCGAGGCCTGGCCTGACCCCAGCCCGGCGTCTGGCGGGGAGGGGACGGAGGCTCCATCCGCCAGCACACCGGAGGCAGGACGGAAAAGCCAGCTCCCACTTAATCCCCACAAAATGAGAAAGAAGGTCGGTCACTTCCTGCCAAGCGAGAGGGGTGCGGGGCACACATTCCTCCAAACAGCCGGCAGCAGTGGTGGTGGGCGCACGGCGTCTCCATGTGCCTGTGCAGGTGTGCGTAGTGTCTGCATGTTCCTCTGTGTGTAGGCACTTGTGCAAGCGTCTGTGTGTATGCGAGTACCTGTCACACGTGTATGCCCGTGCAGTGTGCACAGTCCGCAGCCTGCCCCGGTGCCCGCCCGGCCCTCTCCCGAACTCTGGCCCGCTCACTTGTTTCTAGTTTCCCTGAGGACAGCTGGAGTCCAGGGGGAGGGCCTGGGGCCGAGGCCCATGCTCGAGTGGGTGGTGACCAGCAGCCCGCCAGCCCCTTGCTGGTTCAGGCTGCCAGGAGCTGCGGCTGGGAGGCCAGGGCCTGGGCTTGGGTGGGGGTACCACAGAGGGTCGGCAGCGGCCCAGCCTGGCTCTGGCTGGGTTCTGCCCATCTGTGCCAATTCCCGGCTCCCCGGAAAACTCCCTTGGGCAGACAGAGCCTCCCCACATCCTGGCCCTGATCTGCCTGAGCTGGTACACGAGGCACTGTGGGGTCCTGCCTGCCCAGGAGCCTGTGGCCGGCCAGGCCAGGCCCCGGGGAGGAGTCAGCAGCCCTGGCCTCAGAAGTTCTGCCGCGCCTGCCTCACCCTGCTCCGAGGGGTCCCAGCCAGCACCTCCCTGCGCTGGGAGGAATGGGGCTCCTGTGTCAGGGAGAAGGGGGGGCGGGTATGGGCGGTGGGTGACCCGGACCAGGCTCCACCGTGGCCCTGGGGGAGACGTGTCCAGGGAGGGAGGGGGAGCACAGGGTCACACCCAGAGGGCTCCAGCCCTGCTCTTCCGGCTGGGACCCTGCTGTGCAGACCACTCGGTTCCTAAAACTAAAGCTCAACTGGCTGGGCGTGGTGGCTCACGCCTGTCATCCCAGCCCTCGGGAGGCAGAGGCAGGGGGATTGCTCTGAGTTCCAGGCTTGCTTGGGCTACACAGTGAGCTCGGGGCCAGCCTGCACTACAAAGTGAGACCTTGTCTCAAGAAAACAAAAAAACAAAAAAACTGCAGGCTCAGCACTGGAGGGCCAGTGGGTAGCAGGGCCAGGCCCAGCAGGCCCAGGTGGTGACGGGAGGGGCTGCTCAGCCTCAGCCAAAGTAAAGACACTTGCCCTCACCACAGGCTGCCCGAGGAGCCAGGGCCTGCCCCGCCCGGAGCAGTGGGCCCAGGTCCTGCTTCTCTCCCGCCGAGGCAGCGACCCTGCAGGGCTTCACCCACAAGCCCGGCCTCGCACACCCCTGACGACTCTGCCCCAGGCGTCAAGAGCCGGCAGGAGGAGCTGGCGGCAGGGGCTCCCTGCGCGTGGGCCTGGCTGAGTGCCCAGGAGGAGGCCGCCCGCGACGCCTGCCCCTGTGCCCAGCCCCAGGGCCTCTTCTGACTCCAGGTTAGGGAAGGCCGAGTTTCCGAGGCACACGACGAGGCGCTGGTGCATGTTTCCTGGGGCCGGAGCCGCAGTCCCAAGACGCCCTCGCGCTCCCGGGCGGGGTCAGCTCTGCTCAGCGGGCGGCTCCCTCAAGTTTAGAATCTGCCCATAACAACGTCTCCTTCCTGTAACATCCAGCATTTTGTGTCTTCTGACTGCAGCGTCCTCTCAGGAAAGAGAAGACAATGCGTGTCTTTTTCTGCCTTTCTGCTGTGCTGGGAGAAACACAGAGCCTGTTGTACACTGGGTACGTGCTCTCTCTGAGTATGGTGCTGCCATTGAACCCGGGCTTGGAACTCAGCTGCAGCCTGAGCCCTCTTCTAAATTTATTTTCTATTTTGGGACAGGGTCTTGCTCAGTCACTCCCTTACTCAGCCTGGGCCTAAACTTGCAGTCAGCCTGCCTCAGCCTCCCAGAGAGCTGGGGTCCTAGGTGCGCACCACCACCCCTGGCCGGAGCACGGCGTGACAACTACAGTTTCCCCGCGTCCTTTGCACTCCTCTTCTCCCTGGCAGCAGATGCTCTGCCCTGGCTGGCCTGCTCCAACCCCCACCAAGGCTGATCCACACACGGGGTGAGTGCAGGCTGGCACTAGTCTGGAGGCTGATGCCAAGGAAGAGACGTGACCAGGGTGGGGGACCAGGCAGGCAGAATCAGCAGGAGCCCTGCCATGGCAGCATGGAAGATGGGGGCACGCGGGGCAGGGCGGGGCAGGGCAGAGCAGGGGGAAGCCTGGGACACAGGACTTCACGGAGGGGCTGCGGCTACCAGTGGGGACAGAGGTCCTCGAAGCACACGTGGCCGACAACAAGCTCAGGGCGGAAGCCTGGTGGGTCTTCAGGGCCCCGGGAGTGAACCGCAGGCCCTCTCTGACCTGGGGGTGCCAGAGCAGGAAGGAGGCCACGTGGGCAGATGGAAGGGGCCCTGCAGGGTGCCGGTGCCCCCGTCTCAGGCCCCTACGCTGAGCAGGAGCCTCTGCTTGGGAGGAGCAGGCCCAGCTGGTTCCCTGCTGTCCGTGCCCGTGGCCTGCGGTGGCATAGAGCAGAGGCTGGTGCGCAGCTGCTGAGGGTCCCGTCGGGGCTGTGGCCCCTCTGTGGTCTCTGTGGGTCCTTCTCAGCGTGGTGCGTCCATGTCGGGTCAGGGCCTCCTCGGTCCTCCCAGGCTCCCACGTGCTGGGGGGGGGTGGCCCGGCCGCGGAGTGCTGTGTGGGGGAGGCGCCGGGGCTGAGCTTGGCCCAGCCAGAGCGGGCGGCGGGCTCAGCCTGGGCACGAGGGGCTGGTGTGGCCTTTGAGGCCTTGCGATGGGCTGTGGGGTCAGCCTCCCGTGCTGTCCACAGTTGCCGCAGCTGGTCACACTGAGGTCCGGCGCTGTGCGTTTATTCGGGGAGACAGTGGGTGGGGCAGCTGGTGCGGTGGGCGTGTCCACGGGGCCTGGAGGGAGAGGGCGGGGCCGGCGCAGCGCAAAGGGGGCTCATGGCACTCTCCTGCCCCGGCTCCTCTTAGCGACCCTCTGGGGGGCTCAGCCATGGCCAGTCTCCCGGGGGCGAGGGTATTGAAGGACAAGGCACGGGGGCTGCGGCTCAGGGTGCCGTTTACGTCCCGTCGCCAGTCCGGGTGGTGCCCGTCTCTGGCGTAGCCAGAAGCACGACGTTGTTCGCCGTGAGGCTCTGCGCTTTGGACGGGCAGATGGACTTCTGCAGCGGCCGGGGGCAGCTTCCAGGTCCCGGCTGCAGCCGGGCACCATGCAGCCCTGCGTCACCCATCCCGCACTGTGCCCGCGCAAGCGCCTCCGCCCAGGCCACACAAAGCCGGGCACAGGTCTCACCCAGCAGGCTGACCCTGATGACCGGCTGGCCGGCCGCCTGTCTGCGGACAGCAGGAGGGTGAAGCCGGCGTCGTCTGTGCCAACCACCTGGATCTGCTCCGTGTCGCTGCCAGGCCCCGTGGAGACGGCTGTC
>PVIC010043949.1:0-15213 GCA_004025085.1 Thryonomys swinderianus
TCTGGTGGTCTCTATTGCGCAGGCGCGTTTCTTGGCACACCGGCAGTAAAGAGATGCAGGTGGGTGCGATCCCCTGGGGGGGGGCATAGTTTTGAATTCCTAACAGGGACTAGGGCCAAGGGTGGGGTTCTTAAGAAAAGCCCGAGGATCTTGAGAGTGTGTGGTGTGAGGTGAGCCTAGTTGTGGGCCTAGGTGTTCTGGAATATGATGTGTCCTCCAGCCACGCTCACTCACCCTGACTCCTCACCTTTCTATTGTCTTAATGTCTTCTTTGTTGTGGACACATTTGTGTCCTTGTCCATGGACACAAATGAATGGAATATTGTGGATACATTTTCCTCCTTCGTATACCTCTCAAGCATAGAAGTATGACCCTAGCCCACAGATGCGGTCACAGAATTAACATGAAAGCCCTAGGTATTACCTAACATAATGTAAAGCAGCCTATAAAAGTAATGCACGAGGTGTGGTTAATGCAAGGATAGTTATATGTTAAATCTCTTAATTCTAAATTGAGACTATCAGAGAACATACAACAAACCCTAGGAGTACTTTCAAGGGCAAATATCTCTTGTTGGCTGGCCAACCCAGAAGTATTTGAGGAATTTATAAAGTACTGTCCCGTTAAATTTCAGTTGACATGACCCAAGTACATCACAGGGTTGCCCATAGTCGTGATCAATATGCCCCAGTGCAGCTCTTGCTCCACAGTCCTTCGACCAACACGTGAGTTTCACTGGTCTTGTGTCGGCACTGACAATATGGTGGTGGCTGGAGACAGGTTCTTTTAAAGGTATAATGAGAAGAGGTCATGAGGACAGGACTCAGAGTGGAATTAATGCCATTATGAGAAGAAACACCAAGGAAAATGCTTTCTCTATTCCACACGAGAGGGCATTTTGAAAATGGTGTTTGTAGGTGTGAAGGAGCTTCCCACAGTGCAGTGCTGCTGGCCTCGAGAACCGTGAAAAATGCATTTTGCTTTTTCTAAACCGTATGTGTTCTTTTGTTGCACTACAAGCTGATTAAGATACTCATTAATCCAACTCTTGACAATTTCTTTTAAAAATGATTTAAGTGAAGCAAAAATCTGGAGGCATGGGGCCGGAGGGTTAGCTCAGTGGTTCTGGCGCCTGCCTCGCAAGCGCAGGTCCTGAGTTCGATCCCTGGTAACCACATAGAATGCTGGGCGTGGTGACTCACGCCCACCAGCCATCAATACCACATACCACAGTGCTGGGCGTGGTGGCTCACACCTGTCATCCCAGCACTTGGGAGGCAGAGACTGGAGGATTGCTGAGTTTGAGGCTTGCCTGGGCTACACAGTGAGCTCAGGGCCAGCCTGAACTACAAAGTGAGACCCTGTCTCAAAAAACAAAAAACAGCAACAACAACAACAAAATCTGGAGGCATGAAGATACTCATATGAAGAACATTGGTGTTGGTCAACCCTAAAATATCCATGAAGTTTATACTTATACAATGTTATCAAATGACATTTTAAAATTTATGGAAGGTATCCAGAGAGAAAGTGCTTTAACAAAACATTAAGTTCAAAAGCAAAGTCCAGAACTACGTATTATTTTAAAAGCTGTACCAACATTGAGATACATGTATGCACCAGCACCACACATGTCATACTATGAAGTGGCCTATCTAGTCAGGGAGTACATTTTTAGCCTCCATTTCTTCCTCTTCATTGGTTTATGTTTAATACAACTTCCATGCCCATTCCAGATAATAGAAAAAGGAGAATCTGTTATACCTGCTGTTATGAGGCCAGGAAAGCAGAACATGAGAACCTGCTACTGATATTATGAAAGAAGAAACTGATAGGCCAATCTCACTCGTAAACACAGATGACAAGTCTGAAACAACATGTTAGCAAGTAGAGTCTTTAACTAAACTGAGCGTGATGGTTCACACCTGTAATCCTAGCACTCAAGAGGTCGAAGCAGGGGACTTGCTGTGAGTTCGAGTCCAGCCTGGGCTACATAGTGACTTGAAGGATAGCCTGAACTGCAAAGGAGACCCTATACCCCCCAAAAGTAAAGAATCTTTGACCATATAAAGAGCGTGCAATAGCATAGTCATGTTTGGTTTATGCTAGGATTATGTAATTTAAAAATGAATCAATGTAATTCTCCATGTTAAATAGAAAATGGGGGAATCATTCATGTGATTATTTCTATAAATCTAGAGAAAAGCAGTTGATACAATTCAACTATCATTCATGATAATTACTACTAAGGTGGGAAAGTATGAATAACTGTTATTCTGCCGAAGAGCACTTGTGCAAAGTTTACAACACATATCATGGGAAAATGCTGAAAATTTTTGTCTTCAAATACAAGGATGCTAGACAGTATCATTTCTAGTCAAAGTTATTCAGGAGGTACAAATTAGTACAAAAACCACGAAAAATAAATTTATCAAAATTGGAAGTGTAAAGTTCCCCTATGTGTAGGTTAGAAGATTCTCTGTTGAAAAGTTAAAGAAAATACAGCTGCAGCTTTAGAAAATATGAATGCATTTATGAAGCTTGCTGGAATACAAAGTTCATAATTACACAAATAACAATTCTGTATAAGTGCAATACATAGAAAATAAAATGCAGGAAATATATTTTACAATAATATGAGAACATTAATATGTAGAAAAATATAACAAAATACAGGAAAATTGAAGTATTGAGAAAAATCAATCTTAAAAATAAACAGGCTTCTTATGAATTCAAACACTGACTATAATATACATATGTCAGCCCTGTACTATTACTTAAAATAGTATGTTACAGGCCCTAGGATCATCAATGGACAGATCAAATTAGAGTGAAACCTCAGAATCAATTCATGTATATATAGTTATTTGATTTGCAAAGGTGACACTGCAGAGGAATAAATGGTGAGGATTATATAACCACATGAAATTTAAGATCAGATAACACCACCCATAACAATGCATTCCAGGTAGTAGTTAGATCTTAATGTAATTAACAAAATGATGAAATACCCACAAATGATATTGAATTCTTTGCATAAATGGAAAAAATTACTTTAAAAGACACAAAGGTGGCACACACCTGTAATCCCAGCTGGCTGGAAGGCTGAAGCAGGACATTTACAATTCAGAGACCAACCTGGGCAAGTCAGGAAAATCTTGTCACAAAAAAAGAAATTTAAAGGGCCAGAGATTTAGCTCATTGGTTCTGGAACCTGCCTTGCAAGCGCTAGGTCCTGAGTTCAATCCCCAGTTAACCACATACAATGCTGGGCGTGGTGACTCATGCCCACCAGCAATCAATACCACATACCACACTGCTGGGCGTGGTAGCTCACACCTGTAATCCCAGCACTCCGGAGGCAGAGGCAGGAAGATTGCTGAGTTTGAGGCTTGCCTGGACTACATAGTGAGCTCAGGGCCAGCCTGAACTACAAAGTGAGACACTGTCTCAAAAAAAAAAAAAAAGACTGGGAATATAGATGAGTAATAAAGTGCTCCTGGTATCAACCCACAGTATAGAAATAGGACACAAAATACTGCATTTAAAAAGAAATATAAATTAGACTTTTATTTTATTTTTAAAATTAATTTTATTGATATATTTTATATACATGTTATGATCTCAATCAACATTGAGAATTTATACCAGTACATGATATGATGTAATTATCATTTTTTCCAATTTCTCTGCCCCCACAATCCCTGCCTTCTATGTACATAGCTTTGTTTCTTTTTTTACCATCAAATTTTTCCACCCCTTTTTTACTTGCCCCTACCCCCCCTTTTCCCTTTGAATATTTTCTTACTGTTTCACAATACCTATCATACATTTTGGAATTCATTTACACCTTCACTTCTTCATACCAGAGAAAAGATATGGTATTTACACATTTGTGTCCTATTCATTTCACTTATGAGTATGTCCTCAAGATACATCCATTTGAGTATAAAGGAGTGAAGTTTATCATTCTTTATGGCAAAGTAATACTCCGTTTTAGAAAAAAATACATCTTGTTTATCCAATCGCCTATTGATCGGCACTTGGGCTGTTTCCAAGATTTAGCTATCACAAACTGAGTTGCTATAAACATGGGTGCAGATATGTTGCTATGATATGAATTTTGTAATTGTTTTGTGTATATAACTAGTGGGGGAATAGCAGGGTCAAATGGGACTTCTATCTGATCCTACTTTTCTGAGGAATCTCCACACTCATTGCACCAGCCTACATTCTCGCCAACAGTGGAGGAGGGTTCCTTTCTTGTTGGTTGATTTCTTGCTAGCAGCCATTTTTTTGTGGAGTGAGATGGAATCTCAGTGTTTTTATCAGAATCTCTTGAATGACACACATTGTTGAACATTTCTACATGTTTCTTACTTGCTTTTATTTCGTCCTCTGAAAAGTGTCTGTTCACTTCAGATGCCCATTTTTTAACTGACTTCTTAAATTGGGTGGGGCTGATTTTTTTAAGCTCTTAATGTACTCTAGATAATAGCCCTTTGAGAAAAATCTTTTAAATATTTTTTTTCCATATTGCTGATTGCCTTTTCTCTCTGCCGGTTGTTTCTCATGCTGTACAGAAGCTTTTTAAAAGATGAAATCCGAGTTTTTGATTCCTTCTGCTCTTTTCTGTGCTGCTGAGGTTTTGTTCATAAAATCTTTCTCTAAGCCTGTGTCTCCAAGAATTCTGCGTAACCTGCTTGGCAGAAGGTTTAGTGTTTCTGTTTTAATATTTAGGTCCTTAGTTCACTTTGATTTTAGTTTAGTGCATATGACTTTTAAAGTAAATAAAGTTTAAATTCAAATGAATATTCATAACATTGAGTGCAAAAGACAACCAGGGAGCGACGGAAAGTATTTAAGAATCATAACCAATGAAACAATCACATGTAGAATAAATTCATTTCAAAGCCACATGCAACTCAATGAGAAAAAACAGAGAAGAGATTTGAGCAGGCATTTTGAAAAGTACCATCCAAACGGCCAATAAAGTTAAATGAAGACTTAAGCAGCTTTACTTGTTAGGGAAATGCCAGTCAAAACCCAATGAATCATTATTATATATTTGTCAAGAAAGGTTAAATGGTTAAAACTTAAAAATGAGTGATATAAGCGTGAGCAAGTGCATGAGGCAAATGAAACTCGCATGCTCTGGATGAGAATGTAAAATGGGAGGCCCTTTCCAAAAGCTCTGCCTTACAGCTCTCAGCCCAGTAACGCTAATCCCCGGCAGTTAAGAGAAATGGAAACCTGCATCTGCGCACTCAAGTCTGTACACAAACGTTCATGGTGGCCTCTTCTGCAGTAGCGCCACACTGGAAACAAGAAAGAAACAGACTGCTGAAGTTCAGGTTTCCAATGAAAAGATGGAGAGCTTGAGTTGGTTGTAGCCCCACTTTCTGTGTCTCGGTTTCAGCAGCTTCTTACCCCCGTCCCCGCAGCCACTCCCCCCAGTGCTGAGAATCCATCCCAGGGACAGTGCCTGTGACATCCACTACCACTAACTAAGCTACACCCAGGAAAAGGAGACATTGTTTAGAAAATGGAGGCCAGAGGCCTTATGGATCACGCAAAGTGTGCTGGTGATGAAGCCGTGTAGCACTTGTGGTATCCCCCAAGTCAGTAGTGGGCATATAGATGACTGTTATGAGATAATATGTTGAAATTCTGGGTGTATGAAAAATACCCCACTCTACAGGTGAAGAAACATTTGCAGTTGATTCAGGCTGTGATGCAGGCAACTGTTCTAGGCAGGGCATGATGGTGCTGCACTGCATGCCAAGTTGCTTTCTGAAGCCCATGGAAAACCGCAAGATGGGATTTCTTCTGATGTGCACTAGTGTTCCAGAAAGAAACTCTGCTCTCTTTTCCCTGACCATTATGATACTGATTCTAGATCTAGATGCTAGAAGATTGAAGATCCCACCATGGGATATAAATGTCCCAAGTTGTTCTGATAACTGGTGATTCCTGAAGTTTGATTCTTTATTGATGAAACAAAATTAGTAGTCTTATACCTTCCTAAAAGTGATTCATTTGACTACTACCTGAAGGCTACAGATACACATACCGAGGATTGTAATGGTTTTGTGGGAAATCTCCTGATCCTGTTGAGGGTAATTTAGAACAGAATGGGATGGAAATGTGACTGAAATCTTCTTGAGATTTATTTCTCAGACAACTTGTGAGTAAATGAGGCATAGAATCTAGTCTTGGTCCCATGGCTGCAGGAAGCCAAAGGTCCAGCAAGACACAGCAAAGTTGGGGACCCACAGAGACATACTCTCTGGTCTGTCAGGGAGGCTTTGTGCTGATTGAAACTGCAGTACAACCAGTGAAGAGTTTGGGTATCTTTTCCAAAAGTAGGAAAAGATGTTGGTGGGTAGAAATGCCCTTATTTCATGTTCTTCTCTTCCTCTCTTGTTTTTAAAACTTCAGTGCCTGAAAGAGAGTGTATATAGCAGGTGAGAAATAGAAGACAAAGTGCAGACAGAGAGAAAGAGTGTTAGCTGTTTGTATGAACAGGGGCCTAGGGTACATCTGTGTGTGTGTGTGGGGGGGGGTTTGTTTCAGCTTCTGTTTCTCCAGCCCTTCCTGTGTGCCAGGGCCTTTTGAATGCATAGCTGCATTTCACTTCAACAGCAACCTAGAGAAGGGTATTAAACATTCTAAATTGTTCAGTCATGACCTTGGTGCTCAGGGAGGCTGATATTCTCACAGGCCATAATTGTTAGAGCTTGTGTCAAGATGGCCCTCTAAAGCCTCGTATAGTCATAGGCAGGGTTTACCGGAGGTAGCTAGATCTAGAGTGTATGATGCTTGGTTCAAGGGTGTGTGCATGATTAGTCCACTGACTGGTTTGGCATAGTTCTGAGAGTGGATAATGGGAAGTCTCCTTTGGGTGCGAGTGCTATAGCCCTAAATGTGGGAAGCCTGGTTAGAATACGATGGAGAGAAAGAGGGCTGTTGTTGTCACTTGTTTTTTTGCACTTTGTCACTTGCTACTTTTGTTGCCTTCTGCCTGCCATGAACTGTTTCTCCTCCGAAATTCCCCTCTGCCGTGTCACCCTGCCTTGGAGCCACCAACTATGAACTGAGCCCCTTTCATACTGTGAGCTGTTTCTGCTTTACATGGTGGACACTTTGTCTCAACAATGAGAAAACTAACTAAGACATATATTAAGTTCCAGAGCTGCTACATTTAATGGTAAGTTATGTTATTGAAGATGGACATAGTGCTGCCTTTTGGACATCATGAGACTCAGTATGGATAGATATGGAGAAAGCTAGTAGCTAATAAATACCAACACTTGTTTCCTGACCATATCCCAGTGTCAGTTAGGCACTAGACTAGCCCGAATACTGCCCCTCGAAGTCCGTGTCTGCCTGGCAGGTGAGTATGACCTTATTTGGAATAGGGACTTTGTATATGTAATTAAAATAAAATGATATCATAGTGGGTTAAGAAGGGCCCTATATTCAATATGACTGGCATCCTTCTAAGGATAGCAACATCACAGAAACACGCAGGCAGAAGGCCACGTGGTGAAAAAAAGCAGACTGCTGGAAATCAGAAACTGGAAACTGCACAGAAGGATCCTTCCCTAGGACTTTCAGAGAAAGCGTGGTCTTACAAACACTTTAATTTAAGACCTCTGGCTTCCAGAACTCAGCGGTCAAGTTTCCTTTGTTTTAAGTCGCCCAGTTTATGGTGATCTCTTACCACAGCCCCAGAAAATTATTAGTACAGACACTGTGCTGAGTGCTCATGTCCGCGTGTGTTTGTTTCACTGGTTCTTCACAGAACACTTTGTGTCACTACTAATTTGGAGAAGAAAAACAGTGGGTCCCAGGGCTTGCTAGGGACCTGACTGATGCCAGCCAGACCGTGATGTGACAAGCCAGGACTCAAAGCCAGCCAGTCTTCATCTCTAAGCCCTCACGTCCTACACTGCATCCAAAGCCATGAGCTGAAAGAACATCTCCCGATGTGGGGCGTGGGCTGAACATTCTATCACGTACTCTGGTCTTCTGAAGAATGGTTGGTGACTTACTGGGATATTTTGCCCCCCAGTGTTATTTTTCAAATCACGGCTGTAGAGTGTGTGTGTGTGTGTGTGTGTGTGTGTGTGTGTGTGTGTGTAGGAATCAAAAGCAGTCAACAACCTCAGATTTTCTTTAACATCTTGCAACTCATAATACTTTGGAAAACCTGTAAATCTCATCTTGATGGCTTTGTTGTTTATAGAAAGCCAAGTTTGTCCTAGCTGGTTGATGACATGCTCCTTGCTCCACGTCAAGTTCATTGTACATGTATGAGAATACCAACATCTACTGAAGGATCCCTTGACCTATGTCCAAATGCCCCTCGGGAGAGTGTTGCTAGGCCCTGAAGGCAAAGATGGTCAGCACTGCCACTCTCACGGGCTTTAATGAGGGGAAGAGGAAAAGTGAGATCCTGGACCCAGGAGGGTGTGAGGGAAGCAAGAACCTGCATGAGGCTGTAGACCCTCAGCTTAAAATACCTTGCTGTGCACCCATAGCGGCTCAGTTTGTGATAGACCAAGCTTGGAAACGACGCAGATGCCCATCAGCTGGAGACTAGATAAAGAAGATGTGTTTTAAAAAAAATACAATGGACGATTATTGTGCCATAAAGAACAATAAGTTTCATTTATTTATGGGCAAATGGGCATACCCTGAGATCACACTAATAAGTGAAATAAATAGATCACAGATATGTAAATACCATATCTTTTCTCTGGTATTAGAACCTGTAGATGAAAATGAGTTGTAGAATGTATGATAGATTTTGTGAAATAGGAAATATTCCAAGGGAATGTGGTAGGGGAAAGTAATGAGGGGAAAGAATAAATATGATTTGAGAAGAAAAAGAAAGCACATGTATGTAGGGGGTGGGGGTTGTGGGGTGTGTGGGGATATGGGTTAAAATGAGAATTAACTCTTGTCACAAACTGGTACAAATTCCCCAATGTTGAGTGTGATTGTGTACCACCAATAAATGAGTGAATATAAAAATAAATCTTGCTGTGATTCCCAGGGTGGACTGACATTTTCTTAAATTTGACAGGAGAGGATAAGCGAACCCAGCTGTGAGCTTTGGGCTCGGAAAGCCACGCATGACCTGGGCTGGCCGCCGGCGCTGGCGCTGCCTCTATTGCTGCTCCTGGCCGGCGCGAGGCTCCCTGGGAGCAGACCAAGGCCACACCGATGGGGTGCCACGCCGAGGACCGTCCACTATGGTGCACAAGATGGAGACGGACCCCAGGGCAGCGCTGGACCTGCTGGGAGGCGAGGACAGTCTGTGCCAGCACCGGGGCCACAATGGATCCAAGCATTTCGCAGGCTCTGGGCCAAACCTCGCCGCCCCGCGGTGCGGATCTCCTCTGCGCAGGCGGCCTTCACCCTCAGGTCAGGTCCCTTCCTGACCACGTGCGGCACCCTCCCCTGTGAGACCCGTGGCGAGAGGGAGAACGAGTGTGACGAGGAGTTTCACAGCTGCCTCTCAGGATGTGCCAGGAGCGCAGAAGCCCCGGGCTGAGCTCCCAAGGGGCCAGCCTGAGATGGCGGTGGAAACGCTGCTGGACAGCGCCATCTGTCCGAGCTGCAAACCTAGCTGCACAGACCACGAGCCGCCTGCAGGTGCCGCTGCGAAGAGAAGACCGACCTCTAAGAAGGTTCCACAGCCTCAGACTGGCCCAGATGGAGAATTTAACTTTTGCCATACAACTGATGCTTTCTCAGCATAAAGCTGCCTGGTTTTGTTAAGCGGGTCAATTAAAACCTAAGACGACTATATTTTGCTGTTAAAACCTCTGAGGAAAAGCACACACACAAAGAAAACAGCTGGGCATGGTGGTGCACACCTGTAATCCCAGCACACGGGAGGCTGAGGCAGGAGGGTCACCAGGAGTTCAAGGCTAGTATGGCTACATAGGATGACTCTGTCTAAAAATTTATAAGTAAATGAATAAATAAATAAAAAGAGATGAGCAGGTGGAAAGGAGAGTGCGGCTACCTTTTCAGATGCCTTTCTGAGTGTTGCTGCCTCAGTGGGCAAATTGTCTTGAGCAGTGTCAAAAACAGGAATGTGCTAGGGAAGACATTTGGACAGAAGAGAGTGTAACTCTGCAAGAAGAGTTTATATATTCTTAAAAATGAGATCAAATGTATTCATTCACTCTGAGGTCTCCTCAGTACTGTCTCTTTCAGAATCAAAGGGAAATCTTCACTTGTAACTACTATTTGCTCACTATAAGTTTTTCCATAAACACTTATGCCTGGAAAAAATTTGAACCCAGTAGTACAGCTTGGAATTGCAGTCATTTCCAGGTGTGTGTGTGTGTGTGTGTGTGTGTGTGTGCTTTCCTGTGTGTGTGTAGAGCTAATGTCACTTTGAGCAGTCCTAGAAAGTGAGAAACTAGGAAACAGGAAAGACAGAGGAGCTAGTCAGTCTACAGGCAGCAGGAGAAACACGGTCAGCTGTGACAGCTGAGCCGAAGGCTGGTGACTAGTCGCCAGGTGAAGAAAACATTCCTGTGGAGGCCACAACACTGCACTGATCACACCTTACCACACTCTTGGACATACACATAGAAAGGCCTCGCAGCTGTGCCACTATACTTTATCCCATTCTTTGCTTAATACAAAGCAGGAGGGTTCTGAGCCTCTGAGGAAATTTTGCCACTGATACCTGACCCTAGGAAGCAGAAACATGCATTCACATGCTATGAGAGATGTCTAAAGGCAGGACTGCACGCTGCTAGGCCTCATGCTTACATAGATATATGATATGATGTGTGCTCCTTTTATATGTGCAAGTGATTTACTGGAAGTGTACACGATTTCACTGTATGTGGGGTATATCTGATTTCTATCTTTCATGGGTCAAAGAACTTGTAGCAACAGTGAGATACTATTCTGGAGAAGCTAATATATGTGATTTGTCCCTGTGGCAGGAAACAAGACAAGTGTGGCCAGTGTTAGGGCAAAAACAAATTTAACATGAGAAGCTTAATTCTCCCTCTTCAAAATAAAAGACTGCTCTCCTTTTCTTTCAGAGTTCCTTTCTTTTCATGCGTGCACCTATTTAGCATGACTGAATAAGCCGTTGGCGAGGCTCACAACTCAAGAATGTTTCCTGAAGGACTTTGGATCATCCTGAAAGTTGAAGCTCTGTCTGCCTTCTTTGCTGGACCAAGGAGGCATGAATTATCATTGATTCCAAATTTCAAAACCTATGCAAAATCCTAGATTGTGTTTTTCATTTAACTGCATAAAAGACTTATTTTTTGTCCTTGCAATCTCTGTAGTTGGTCACTGTGAAATACACTGCATTTTGGTTTAATGTGTATTTCATTTAAAAACTGTCCTTATTCTCTACCTTTCTGGAGAGGTTTTCTGTGTCGGGGGAATGTTTTGTTTTAGTGGCATCTCCCCATTGCATTTCCATAGCACCCAGAGCAGTTTGGGCAGACTTGTGGCACATGTGCTGCCACTGTGTGCAGAGCCCTGGCAGCCAGCAAGCCACGTGGCCCCAGAGCCAAGCAACAGCTATTCAGGGTTTACTACAGTGTTGCCACTTTATGAACAATAAGTGGGTTGTAGTTCACTCAGTCGCTAACTAGTTTGCCATCCCTGACCTAGAGTGACCCAAAACAAAGTTGTAATAGTGTCTCCTTCAAAATTGCAGCTGAAAGGGAAGACAGTTTCTGGACTAGCTATCTCATTGGAAAAAAGCTTCTTGCCTGCTTCAGTATCACTTCACTTTATTGACTTGTAGATGTGGCAGGTGAGTGGACCAGCCAGCCCCGGAATCAGGCATTTGGCTTGGGACTCCAATTACAGGGGATCTCAGATCATTTGGAGATCTGTGGCCAAGTGGGAAGCCATGGGTTGAAACACGAATTTGGCCAACATGCCTTAGACCTGTTACCCCTGGAGCTTGGTCTCTAACCCAGTGTGACTGAGCATGGAGCCAAATACACTCTTCAAAGGCTAGTACAGTGGGTGACGGCATAGAGGAGTTAGGCAAGGAGTTTCGTTCAGCACTGCCACACTGACTGTGCTGGGGATTCTAGAGCTGGTCATCTTTGGCGACCTTGATTGAGTTCTGGAAGAGGAAGAAGGGTCTGGAAGCCACTTTCTTTGGCCCTTGGGAGTCATTACATATTCTGTGTCCATTAACTTTTCTCCTTCCTGCTGAGGAGAGGCCTGCTTGATTTCAGTGGTCCCAGTTTGAGTTTGGGGAACTGTGGGCTGTTGTCCCGAGCTCTCCCTGATTTGTCTGAGATAAGTTAGGGTTACTGTTTTCTGCTCTTTGGCTGCTAGTAAGAATTTCCTTCTTTTGTTAATACCTAATTCCCAAAACTGAATGGATGGGGGTTCGCTCACTTACTAAAGAGCTTTGCGGGCACACTGCCCTTCCCTGCACCCTGCCATCACGGGGGAGCCCTAGGTGCTTTGTTCTCCAGAGACATCACGCTGATGTGATTGGCTAGCTTTTCCAGTGTTGGAGCAGGAAGGAAATCGAGGGAGATGGTGTGCTCCCTCTACCAGGGTGTGGGGCTGGTAAGAAGCCTCAGCGGGTCTCTCTGATAAGCAGTTTCTCCATGCCACAGAAGACACGTTGCTTTCCAGGGGAGGTGAATTGTTTAATGTACATTTAATTACAAAATTGTTCTCTTTCTCTCCTACCTTTCTGGAGACATTTTCTGTGTTGGGAGAAGAGACTCAGAACCTCCCCAATTTCCCATCCTCCTCGGCTTCACAGTACAACTCTGTCATTTTGTTCTCTTCAGACTGGCCGCCTTGCTCCTCAAGTCTTCTGGCTCCTCATTCCACTTCCGTGCTCCTTCCACACTTGCTATCTCCTTCTGGCCACTCTGCCCGTTTTACTATTGTATTCCTCCTGCGCGGGAGGGCTATGACCTGGCTCTCCTCAAGAAGCTCAGTTCCTGTAATTTGTAACATTTATCAATAGGCATTTTGATGTTGCTCATTGGCATTTCGACAAGTGATCACTTTTTAATCCATTCACCCACACACAGGTATTTATGTAGTTCCCAACTTTTGATAATGATAAGGAAAGCTGATGTGATGATTATCATTGTTATTGGTATTATCATTGTCAATATCATTATCTTTTTGCTGTGCTGGTGTTGGAACCCAGGGTCTGGTGTGTGCTAGGTGAGCATTCTACCATTCAGCTATCACCTCAGCATGGAGCTGCTTTGATCAGTTGTGGACAGACCTTTATATGGTCAAGTTTTTTCTTTTCTTTGTGACAAGTACCACAGTGGAATTTCCAGAAGAAATGGAAAGGGTGTGTTTGTCTTTTCAAGAGATTGGCACACTGGTCTTATATGTTTTCACATTCCCCACAGCAGGGTATAAGTTTCAGTTGCTCTATATCCTCCCTGACATGTGTTCTATGGATTGAAAAATTTTTACATTTTTCATCGATGTGTAGTGAATGTTAATTCCTTGTAACTTGAATTTCTGTTAATGAGTTACAGCAGTTGAACATAGTTTTAGTTCATTTGTCATATGCACATTTTCCTTAGTGAAGTGTTGAAATTTGCTGCATATTCATTAAAATGTTTGTCTTATTGCAGTATCATTACAGACATGATGTGTTATTTGTCACAAAACATATGTGATGTGTATTATTTTGGACACAGTGGATATTCTCTATCCAAGTCTTTCATCTGATATGCATTTTGTAAAAATTTTTAGATATCCTGTGGCTTACATATTTCTCTCTCTGTCTCTCTATCTCTGTCTCTGTCTCTGTCTCTCCCCGCCCCCTCATATTTGGGATTGAACCCGGGTTCTTCACATTGGGCTACACTCCCAGTTCTTTTTTTAATTTTTTTAACATAGGGTCATTTAGTCACTAAGTCGCCCAGGCTAGTCTTGAACTTTTGATCCTCCTGCCTCAGCCTCTGGAGTACCTGAGATTATAGGCATGGTTCAACATGCCTGGCTTCTTTTCATTTTCTTAGTGATGAACTTTAAACAATATATTTTTGTTTCGTCCCATATATTTTTCTATGTACTTTTCTATACTTTTCCCCTGAAGCTCAGAGTAGTCCAGTTTCATAATTTTATTCTGAGAGCCTGAGGCACAACCTGGCTTTGAAAATATGACAAATTAAATGTGCACTCAGCTCGGAAAATAATCTGAATCATGATCTGGCACATCTCACAGTCACCTGGGCTTGTAGTCATGGAGTTAAAGATCCCTATCAGCACCCCCACTACCACCACAGGAATCTGATCCTTGCATCACATTTCAGCATAACCAGACACTTATTTAATCTTATCTTGATTTATCATCCAGTTCTTTCCCTAGGCTCCTTATCTCTCCCTGGAGAATGACTCTTAAAAGATGGGAAGACATAGTATAAGGATGAGTCTCTGCATTCAGCAGATAAAGACCAACAACAAAAACAAAAACGTGGGATTTCAGTATGACACTGCACTTATGTATGTCAATGACAGTAACAGGTTATTGAGCCAAAATTCACTTCCTGTCTCAAGTGGTCCAAATTCATTTTGCTCAGAGTCCTGGTTCATCAATAAACAATAATCCCTGTCTTGCAGAGCACTGAGGACTGAATCAGTTATCAAATGTAATGCATTCAGAACAGTGCCTTGCAGTGAGCCCGCACTCTGTCTTAGCTATAACTAATACCAGAAGGAAAAAATCTTCCTTTTGGTTTCCTACGTCATGTTTTTCAGGTGACATTTGTTGAATGGATAGGACACTTAAGTGCCCTTCATGACCTCATGATGCCCAAGTCCATTCTGCAACCCTGGTGATCCTCTCACCCAGTGAATACTTCTAGCACATTACGGAGAGGACCCGCATCAACCAGGATTTCTAGGATACATTCCTCCAGGGATATGTAGAGGGAGTGCCAGGATGAAAGGCAGGTACTAAGTAAACATCCTCACTATGTTACATGCCCACAGGATGCCCCAAGGATCTGCGTTAACTGAGTACCACTCCTGAACCCACTCCTCAAACTAAACACTTCTCTTTTTTAAAAATTGAATTTTTTACTGGAACATTTTATATACAGCTCACAATCACACTCAACATTGGGGAATTTGTGCCAGTATTTTTTTTTTTTTTTTTTTTTTTTTTTTTTTTTTTTTTTTTTTTTTTTTTTTTTTTTTTT
>PVIC010043950.1:0-15209 GCA_004025085.1 Thryonomys swinderianus
AGATAAGGTCTCCCTTTGTAGTTCAGGCTGGCTCTGAGCTCACTATGTAGCCCAGGCAAGCTTCGAACTCAGCAATCCACCTGTCTCTGCCTCCCGAGTGCTGGGATGACAGGCGTGAGCCACCACGCCCGGCTGTTTTCAAAATTCTTATGCTGGCGCCAAGAGCTGACAAGTCTCAGCTTGAAACCCGCCGTACAAAATGGACGTGGACTACAGCCCTCCAGGCGGCTCCAAAGCTGCCTTTTCAACTTGCAGACCCTGAGCGGAGGGCCTGACGCAAAGGCTCGGAGCTGTCAGGTCGCCTGGAGAAACCGCCGGAGAGAAGCGCAGGCGTGGGACTACGCAGCAGGCCGTATCCCCCACCGAGGCCCATCACATGGGGGTGAGCTGATGTTCCAAGAGCGCAGTGTGGGGCACGACACCCTGGCGCAGACTCAGCCAGGTGAGATACTCCCCTGCATTTTGCAGGGTCCTCCACCTCCCTGAGTGCCAGAGACTTCCGGCTGCAAACAAGAGCTCAGCGCAGGCAGGCGGTGTACGCCACAGCTCCCTACGCTTGGTTAGTTATGGCCGGCGAAAACCAGCACAGGCTCAGGTGATAGACGCTGAGGCAACCTCTCCCCACCCTGTCGCCTGTGCTGCGGCCACCTCCTCAGCCTCCAGGCACTGCCAGGCTTCTGCTCTAAGTCACGAATCAAATCAAGCCACTGAGCTCCCGGTGGAAGCCATTTCCCGTGACGCTGGAACAGCTGCTGGGGAGAGTCGGAGGCCCCGCACCGGCCCAGCAGACCCAGCCTCACCGTCTGACTCGGATTCGAAAATCCACCGCACACAGCAAAGCAGCAGCCCTAACCCCGGCACCAGTCCTTCTGGAGTTTGGAAACTGAGCAGAAAAGGAGAAAAGTTATTATTAAATGAATAGTGTCCTTCAGAATCAGGGAAGTGAGTCGTGCCTGGGGAGTGCCGCCGTGTCTTCTGAGTAAGAGAAAGGATATTCAGAAACCTACACTACACCAGGGTCTCATCGTCAGTGTTTTTAGAGGCAAGCAGTTGAAGGCCGGCCTGTGTCCTGCCCACTGGTAATGCTGCCCAGCTTTGATGTTGGGCAAGTGATTTCACGGGTTGAACCTATTGTCTTCCTTTGTAATCAGTAGCGGTAATACTACTTCTCAGTGTTACAGGATGAAGTTATATGAGGGGGATGAAGTCCTTAACCCTGTGGGAGAGAGAAGCCAGTAAATAGAATCTTCTGTAATCAGACTAATGTCATTAAATATCTTCCGCCATAAAACTACTGCTTCAATATCATACTGCTCTTTTCCTCCGTTGATATTCATGACAACTGTAGAAATAAAATGTAGTTGAAATGGACTAAGACAAGTTGCATTCCTGTACCAACTTCCCTAAATAAACTCCATCACCATATAACATAACCATGCACCATATAACATAACCATGCACTGATACAGTATAAGAAAAGAAGAAATACAAGTATTTTCTTTTTTAAAATGGAAACATTAACCTAACTCTGGTTACTTACAATATGAAAATGTGTTTTTAATTGTCTAGCTTTTAAAAAGATCAAACCCTAGCCAAGCATTCCTACTTCAGGTAATTATAAAAATTTGAAATTTGTTATCACCAAAAGAAGGGGCGCATGAATAGTGAATGTGGCAGGTTGGGGCCTGTTTCTCAGGAAGCCAGGAATTGGGAAGGAGCTGTGATTGTGCAGCGTATTAAAATGAAAAAAAATCAGCACGGCTTCTCCTCCCTTCTCCTTCCAGCACGGAAATACTCCAGCAGTATTTCCGATCCTGCTGAACAAGGAGCAGGTGACACTTTGCCAAGCTCAGCCTATTCCTCATTGACTAACTCGGCAAGGGAGAGCGGGCTGGTGAACTTCCCAGCTGGGTGGCCTGGGTGCTGTTAGCACAATGTGAAAAGCCAGAGGCAAGCCGAGCCAGGTAGTCTTCCCGGCTGATCAGAGCCTGATTTACCAAGATCCAGTCCTCTTAGATTCATTAGCCTCTCCTCCACCAGTGTTATCAGAGCCGGAGTGGACAGCACGGGCCCACACGTCCAGTCAACTGACTAGTGCACAGGTGGGTTGGGGGCCATCACGGTGCTACAACCCTTGGGCCCATAGCAGGAGGGGGGGCAAGGAAACTTAATGACAACACTCCATGGAGCTGCCTGGGAGGGAGCCCTACCAGGAGTCAACACGGCCATGATATTCCCTCGCGTTTAGAAATGACAGACTATGACCCACAGACCTCTGCTCCCTCCTCATCACCTTATCTGCTCAGGATCCGCCACACAGGACCTGGGCACGGGACCGAACCAGAGGAAGCGATGGCACTGCAGTCTCCCGCTGGCTCCCGATTTGCCCGGCAGCCCAGCCCTCGTTCCTGCCCCATATGTTCGCATCCCAGCTTACTAATTGCAGCCACTGGAGACTCAATTTGGTCTATACCCATGACTCTGAGCAGCAATAGAAGGTCCAACTCCGGTATCCGCATTACTACACTCCAGCACAATAGTTGCAGCTGGCTCCTCGGCTGCCAACAGGAAGACACTCCACAGCTGAGGAAGGAAAGTTGGGCTCAGACGTCTCCCAGGACAGCGCTGTGCCCAGGACTCCTTCCTGCTCAGCTTCATCCCATCACAACCCCGCGAGGCTTTCAGAGCCTCGGTTACTCCATCTGTGATTTGGGATTAGGAGGAGCATGTAGGATACATCAGAATCACCTGGAAAGGTCTTCTAAAATGCAGATTTCAAGCTGGGGCTGTAACTCAGGGGTACAGTACTGGCCCAGCATGAGTCAGGCCCTGGCTTCAGCCTTCAGCACTGTAAAAAATAAAAATTAAAACAAAATGCCGATGCCCAGGCTCCTAAACCAGACCTGCTGGGTTGGAAACTTGGAGGTCAAACCCAAGAAACTGTGACATTGTCCCCAGACCCTTAGTCAGCCAGCTCTGGAACCAAGCATAGAAGTTCTACATGACCTCAAAGTGGTTGTTCTCACTCTGGAACTTGCTGTTCTGTTCTCTTCACTGTAACACATGCGGGTCGCTTACTAGGTCGCTTACCAGTCCACCCCGGGACTCTGTCTCAGTTCATCCTTGCTTAGACCCCAGAGGAAGGGGCTCTATATCCTCACCTTAGACACCAGGCTCCATGCCTGGCCCCTTCCGTGGCCCCTTGCCCTCCATTCAGCAGCAAAGCATCTCATTATTTACACCAGTTCCCCTTCCCATTAGACAGTGAGTCCCATGGAGATGGAGGCCTTACCTACACTCCAGGGTCAGCTTGGTAGGAGCTCAACAATGGCTAGCTGCATGAGAAAACTGGAACTCAAGAAAGGTTCAGGAACTAACCCAAAATCCTAGAAATTCAAAGTGAGCCAATTTATGCACACGGGTTCTTTATAACAATTTCAATATCCTTATCTAAATCGTTGACCTCTTTTCTTGCAAGAGAGTTTAAACAGACACACACACACACCTTTGCTCAGGGGGACAACCTGAAATTTTGCATAGGTAAAGCAATCATCCTAACAAGACCAGCTCACTCAGATCTCAGGTAGAAGTTGGCCAGTGGGGTCAAAGGAGTCAAGTCTCAAATTCAGACAGATTTACCACCCACCCCATGCCTGACCATCAGTGAGGACTTCTTTCTTTTCAGCAGTAGCATCACCCTTTGACAGATGAGGACGTTGAGGCTTAGAGAAGTTACCTGCCTTAATTACCCAGCCGGAGAACAGCAGAAATGGAGTTGAGTTCTCCTCCCTTCCCCGATGACACAGCCAGTGGGCAAGAGTTTCACTTCCCCTCGTGTTTAGTTAATGATTACCTAGGGGTAAAAAGGATTTTAATCCCATGCTAGAAGGTTGTGTAACTTATTTATCAGCCTGATATTGAGCTTGAATAAGGAATTCCGTGCCATCTCAAACTCTATCTTCTCCATGCATATTTACTATGCTATTCATTCGTTTTACTTTCAAGACAGTTCCTCTAGTCACCTTGTGGCTTCTGGCTTCTGGTTCATGAGTCAGTTTCGTTAAGAGCATGATTTCAACTGCACAACCCAGAGCTGCATGTGGGCCTGCATAATGCACCACGGAAAAGAAATCAAAAGGTGCGTTGGTTCTGATGGAGGCACAGGGGAGCTCCTTTTCTCCTTTCCACGTTGTTTGTGTGCAACACTTTTTCTTTCATTGGTTGAGATACCAACAGAAAAATAGTCCCGCCTATTGGAAATGAAAAACCAACAAAGAAAAGCCCTGGTCCTGACGGTTTCACTGCTAAATTCTACAAAACTTCTAAAGAAGAGTTAATGCCACTACTTCTCAATCTTTTTAATGGAATAGAAAGGGAAGCAGTACTCCCCAAATCATTCCTTGAAGCAACCATCACCCTGAGTCCAAAGGCAGAAAAAGATCCAACCAAAAATGAAAACTACAGGCCAATCTCTCTAATGAACATTGACACAAAAATCCTCAATAAAATACTGGCAAACAGAATACAGAGAGTTATCAAGAAAATCATACACCCTGATCAAGTTGGATTTACCCCAGGGATGCAAGGCTGGTTCAACATACATAAATCAATCAATGTAATACACTATATTAACAGACTCAAGGACAAAAACCATATTATCATCTCAATAGATACAGAAAAAGCATTTGACAAAATCCAACACCCATTTATGATCAAAACCCTACAGAGAATCGGAATAGATGGACTTTATCTCAATTTAATTCAAGCTATTTACAAGAAACCAATAGCCAGCATAATACTTAATGGGCAAAAGCTGAAACTTTTTACACTAAGATCAGGAATGAGACAAGCATGCCCGCTGTCACCCTTCTTGTTCAATAAAGTGCTGGAAACATTAGCCATAGCAATCAGGCAGGACAAAGATATAAAAGGAATAAAGTTAGGAAAGGAAGACATCAAACTGTCATTATTTGTTGATGATATGATATTCTATCTAAAGGATCCTAAAAACTCAACCAAAAGACTGCTAGACTTAATTACCAAATTTAGTACTGTTCTGGATACAAGGTCAATGCTCAAAAATCAATAGCCTTTGTCCACACAAACAACAGACTCACTAAAAGAGAAATTAAGGAGTCAATCTCTTTCACAATAGCACCCAGAAAAATGAAATATCTAGGAATCAACCTAACAAAGGAGGTGAAAGACCTCTTCTCTGAAAACTATAGGACTCTGAAAAACGAGATAGAAAAGGATATCAGAAAGAGGAAAGACATCCCTTGTTCCTGGGTAGGGAGAACCAACATCGTCAAAATCGCTATACTCCCACAACTATTATACAGATTCAATGCAATTCCGATTGAAATTCCAACACTATACTTCACAGAGCTAGAGAAAATAATCCAAAAATTCATCTGGAATCACAAGAGACCTAGAACAGCAAAAGCAATTCTAAACAACCACTACATGGCAGGGGGTATTACAATCCCCAACTTAAAACTCTACTATAAAGCTGCTGTGATAAAAAAAAAAAAAAACTGCATGGTACTGGCAAAGTAACAGACCCGAGGACCAGTGGAATAGATTAGAAGATCCAGAAACAATGTCAGATACACTAAGCCACCTTATCTTTGACAAAGGAGCAAAACATCCTCAATGGAGGGAAGACAGCCTCTTTAACAAATGCTGCTGGAAAAGCTGGGCTTTAACCTACCAAAAACTAAAGCTAGACCTATCTCTTTCACCATGTACTAAACTAAATTCACAATGGATTCAAGACTTAAACAGAAACAATAAACCTGCTGGAAAACAGGTTAAGTAAAACTCTTGGAGACATTGGCTTAGGCAGAGATTTTATGAACAAAACCTCTACAGCACAAGAACTAACAGAAAGAATCAACAAATGGGATCTCATCCTACTGAAAAGCTTCTGCACAGCAAAAGAAGTCACTGGCACCACTAAAAGAAAATCAACAACATGGGAAAAAATCTTTACTAGCTGTTTGTCAGACAAAGGGCTATTATCTAGAATATATAAAGAACTTAAACAGATCAGCATCCCCAAGTTTAAAGACCCAATTCAAAAATGGCATCTGAAGGCTGGAGATTTAGTTCAGTGGTTCCAGAGCCTGCCTCGCAAGCGCAAGGCCCTGAGTTTGATCCCAGTAACCACATACAATGCTGGGCATGGTGACTCACGCCCACCAGCAATCAATACCATATACCACAGTGCCGGGCATCATGGCTCACGCCTATAATCCCAGCACTCGGGAGGCAGAGACAGGAGGATTGCTGAGTTCGAGGCTTGCCTGGGCTACATAGTGAGCTGAGGGTCAGCCTGAACTACAAAGCGAGACCCTGTCTCAAAAAAAAAAAATGACATCTGAAATGAACAGACACTTCTCAGAAGCAGAAGCCAAAGCAGCCAAGAAGCATATGAAGAAATGTTCAACATCACTAGTCATTTGAGAGATGCAAATGAAAACAACACTGAGATTTCATCACTCCACAAAGAATGGCTGCTGTTACAAAATCAACCAGCAATAAATGCTGGCGAGGCTGTGGAGAGAAAGGAACCCTTCTCCACTGTTGGTGGGATTGCAGACCCATTGTGCAACCACTGTGGAGATCTGTGTGGAGACTCCTCAGAAAACTAGGATTAGAGGTCCAATTTGACCCTGCTATCCCCCTGCTAGGAATAGACCCAAAAGAATTTTTAAAATCACATTGGAAAGACAGATGTACACCCTTGTTCATAGCAGCTCAGTTCATGATAGCTCAGTCTTGGAAACAATCCAAATGCCCATCAACTGGAGACTGGATAAAGATGTGGTTCTTTTAATAAAATGGAGTATTATTCTGCCATAAAGAATGACAAGAATAGGGCCGGATATTTAGCTCAGTGGTTCCAGTGCCTGCTTTGCAAGCACAAGGTCCTGAGTTCGATCCCCAGTAACCACATACAACGTTGGGCATGGTGGCTCACAGCCATCAGCAATCAATACCACATACCACAGTGCCGGGCATGGTGGCTCACGCCTGTAATCCCAGCACTCGGGAGGCAGAGACAGGAGAATCACTGAGTTCAAGGCTTGCCTGGGCACCATAGTGAGCTCAGGGCCAGCCTGAACTACAAAATGAGACCCTGTCTCAAAAAAAAAAAAATAGATGTCTTCTTTCCATGCACCAACTTCCCACAAGGAATGTAAACATTATCTACAACAAATATGGATTCAAAAAATATTTTATAATTGCTTTATGTTATTACTACCTGTTGACAGCCCACCCCACCTCAGGAAGTTTGCGGATTTCCTGCTCAATTCTGAGCACCTGGAGAAGAGCTCACTGTGTTCCGTGTGTTAGGGGGTGGGGGGGCAGAGTCAGCACGCTAGAGCCTGACTGAAGCCATGGAGCCAGCATCTGCAGTGGAGCCAGGAGTAATGTGCAAGACCTGGCTCTGGGGACATTGCACTGTCACAGACACTAGTACTCAGCCCTGATCTTCGGCTCAGGCGATAAAGGGTATAGGACAGGAAGCTATTTGTCCTGAAACTAAGTGTAAGTCAGCTAGCATTGAAAATGATCTACTTGCCACATTCTTGGCATAATACAAAGAGCTCGTTCTCTGTGAAACTGCCTCTAATACACATCCTGGAAACTGCATAAAATAAACATGCTGGACAGGCACTGGGTCACAGTCTGTCCATCAGAGCACTGCATCCCACCTGGCCCCAGCTTTCTTTCACGTGTGTCTGTTTTTTCATCTCCCATCACCTTGCCCTGCATGGCCAGGCAGCTGCATGGACACAGCAGTTTCTGTTGCTGTTAATCCCACAATCTATACCGGGCTCGTGCCGCCATGGTTTGTGGGATATTCTAGAAGCCTCGGACAGATACGACTCTAGGACCTCTTACAGAGTCATGGTGTTGCCAGTGAGGCTGAAAGTTCTGCTTTCAATTTTAGTGTCAGGCAGATGTTGGTCCTTATCATTCAAGGTACAAGAAATCCCATCTTCCTTTATTCAGCACCAAGTGAAATCTTCCCAAAAAGAGCCATATGCCGGGGTTGCAGACCAGTCACCTGCAGTAACTGAATGTGGTCCCTCTTCCTGGGAAGAGCTGCATCGGGACCAGAAAGAGAGGCCAGCACTGGGCCTCAGTGTTGGTGAGGCACCTCCGTGACCCTGGGGTCCGTGCAAAGTCCCTGAACTCCCGGGGGACCTCCTGCTCCTCTGTAACTTTGCCTCCATAGCCTCAGCCGCAGCACTGAGGCCCTCAAAGGCCCTTGGAACCCTGCACAAGACCCAGGTCTGACTTCAAAGCACTCATCTCATTTCTGCTCCTGCAACTTGAGCTCATTCTTAGTTTAGCTCATGTTTTCACTACCACATGGAGGGTGCTAACTCAATGGCTTTGCATATTTTGAAGACTTCAAAATCCATTTAAATACTTATTATGAAAATACCATGTACCGAAACTACATACATGCATAAGTGAAATACATACAACTGTAAAACAAGTGCCAGCCAGCATGATGGCACATGGCTATGCCTATAATGCCAGCACTGGGGAGGCAGAGACAGGAGGATCGCCATGAGTTGGAAGCCAGCCTGAGCTCCATAGCAAGACCCTGTCTCAAAAAAAAAAAAGTGACATTGTCCCCATGAAATACATCATCTCAGTTTCTTTCAAGCTCCCTTTTCCTCATCCCAAAAGAAAAAATACTGAGTTTATTAGTGCTATATTTTCACCAAGAAAACAAATATAACTAAATAATACCTATCTTTAAACAATTGTAATGTTTTGTATGCTTGAGAACTTTATACAAATAGTAAGACTCTTCAGAGTTTTATTTTGCTTTGCTTTCTTTTGTTTTGTCCTGAGACAAGAGTTTCACCATGTAGTTCAGGCTGGCCTTGAATTCACAATGATTCTCCTGCCTTAGCCTCCCCAGGGCTGAGATGATAGGCATGCATCACCACCCCTGGCTCAACTCTTTATAGTCTTTAGAGAAATTTTGCCTATTTTTATGATCACTTTATATTTCCCTGTCTCTGACAAACTTGTTCTGTCTTTCTTGTTCTGTGTTCTTATCTTTCTATCAAACTCTTCTTCTTTTTAATCTAATGTGGGTCTCTTGATACTGAACCATTCTCAGTTGTATGCATTGAAAAAAGACTTGTTGTAGGCCCATATGCTCTTTTTATGGTGTTTTAATACATTGCTTCTATTTTTACTTTTTAATTATAATTTGTGTACAACAAATTTTCCATGATATCTGGATTCATTTATTGAAAATGTTTTGGAAATTCCTCTACTGTCTATTGTTTTGTCTGTTGGTACTTCCTTTTGCACTGCTGCATAATATTCTGTTGTATGATATACCGTAGCTTGATTATCCATTCAACTGTTCACAGACTCCTGACTTCTTTCCAGTCTTAGAAGAATATTAATAACTGTGAACATTTGTGTTTGCAAAGCTTCACATGAACATAAGTTTTTCTTCTCTTGAAGTAATACCAAGTGGTGGAATTTTGGAGTCATATGTTCAGTACATGTTCAACTATTTTTTTATTGTATTGTATTGTATTGATACCAGGGATCATACTCAGGATCCTGCACTTGCCAGGAAGGTCCAACACCATTGAGCTACATCCCCAACCCTTAACTATTTTTTTCCAAAACTTAAGCTGGTTTCAATAAGGTTATAATCTTTTGCAATATCATCAATATATGGAAGTAAGAATTATTCTACATCTTTATTAAGCATTTTTTTCTAAGTTAAAGTGGCATTTTTTTTTTTGAGACAGGGTCTCACTTTGTAGTTCAGGCTGGCCCTGAGCTCACTATGTAGCCCAGGCAAGCCACCGCAAACTCAGCAATCCTCCTGTCTCTGCCTCCCGAGTGCTGGGATTACAGGCGTGAGCCACCACGCCTGGACTGTGGTATGTGGTGTTGATTGTTGGTGGGCATGAGTCACCATGCCCAGCATTCTATGTGGTTACCGGATCGAACTCAGGGCCTTGCGCTTGCGAGGCAGGTGCCAGAACCACTAAGCTAAATCTCCGGCCCCAGCATTTTGCTATTTTAATGTGCATTTCCAGGATAACCAGTGATGAAAAACTTCTTCTTGGGAGCTAATTGACAATCTACAGGAGTATCTTTTTATGTGTGCATTCATATTTTTGCCCACTTTTTAACTGGATGGGTGGCTGTTTTTTAGTTAGACTTCTTTATATATGTTGGCTACTGTTCTTTATCAGATATGTGTAACTTAAATATTGTCACTTTATTTTCTTGACATACAATTGTAAAGCAGAAGTTTCTAACTTTTCTGAAGTCCAATTTGTCACTTCTTTTCTAATTTTTATTAATGTTAAACATCAAAAAAATAACAAGTCCCAACAAATGTATATCCACACTGACAGTTGTTGAGAATATATTTTGCCTCATTATTCTACCTTAATGAACAGTATAAATAATATCAAAATATATCTATCAACCCTACTACCCCTCCCCATTTACAAAGAGCATCTCTGTTTTTTCCTACGTTTCTAAGATTTTTTCTTTCCCTTGTTTCTTTTCCCCCCTCCTCTTCTTAATTCTCCTTCTCATTTGAACATTTTCTCCCTATTTCACAATATCTATTACACATTATGACTCAGACTTACACTTTCAGTTTCTCAGGCCACAGAGATTACTCAGTATTTATACATGTGTGTCCTATTTACTTGACTTAAAAGTATAGAAGTATGGCCTCTGGCCTGAGCCACATAGTGAGCTCAGGGCCAGCCTGAACTACCAAGCAAGATCCCATCTCAAAAAAAAAGTTTGGCCTCAATGTGCATCCATTTAGCTGTAAATATCTCAAGTTTATTATTCTTTATGGTTGAGTAATACTCCATTTTTTAAAAAACACATCTTCTTTATCCAGTCACCTATTGATGGTCATTTGGATTGTTTCCATGATTTAGCTATTACAAACTGTGCTACTAAAACATGGCTGTGCGTACATGGCTGTGATATGATGCTTTCAATTCTCTTTTTTTTTTTTTCTTTGAGACAGGGTCTCACTTTGTAGTTCAGGATAGCCCTGAATTCACAGTGTAGCCCAGGCTAGACTCAAACTCAGCAATCCTCTTGCCTCTGCCTCCCAAGTTCTGGGATTACAAGCATGAGCCACCATGCCCAGCATTGTGGTGTGTGGTATTGATTGCTAGTGGGTGTGAGTCACCACTGAGCTAAATCTCTGGCCCCTAATGCTTTCAATTCTTTTGGAAAGATAGTCATCAGAGGAATAACTGGGCCAAATGGGACTTCTAATCCTAGTTTTTCAAGAAATCTCCATACTGGTTTCCACAGTGGTTGAACCAGTCTACACTCCCACAAACAGTGAAGAAGGGTTTCTTTCTCCCTACAACCCCAAGCCAGCATTTGTTACTACTTGATTTCTTAATCTTTCTGGAATCTCAGCATTGTTTTCATTTGTATCTCTTGGATGATAATGAGTCAATGTTGAACATTTTCTTATACGTTTATTTGCTGCTTTTACTTTTTCATCTGAAAATTATCTGTTCATTTCAGATGCCTATTTTGGGGCTGGGCCTTTAAATTGGGGGATGTGATTTTTTTTAAGTTGTGTGTATATTCTAGATATTAGGCTTTGTCTGAGAAACAGATGTAAAATATTTTCCCATATTGTGAGTTGTCTTCTCACTTTGTTTGTGGTTTCTTGTGCTGTGCAGAACAAGAGATGTCTTTCTATTTTCTGATACCCTCTTCAAGCTCTTTTTTTTTTTTTGAGACAGGGTCTCGCTTTGTAGTTCAGGCTGGCCCTGAGCTCACTATGCAGCCCAGGCAAGCCTCGAACTCAGCAATCCTCCTGTCTCTGCCTCCCGAGTGCTGGGATAACAGGCGTGAGCCACCACGCCTGGCTCAAGCTCTTTTTTAAAGTGCTGTAGTTTTCAGAGTAGAGGTCTTTTTTTTTTTTCATTATATGGATTCCTAGGTACTTCAGTTTTTTTGAATGCTATTGTGAAAGGACATCCTTCCCCAATTCCTTTCTCACTGAATCTGTTGTTCATATACAAAAAGGCTATAGCATTGAGTGTTGATCTTGTATCCAGCTACTCTACTGGTTATTAACTAATCTGGTTAGTAAGTCTAATAGTCTTTTGGTGGACTTTTGGGAGTCTTCTATGTAGAGTATCTTGTCATCCACAAATAATGACAGTTTAACTTCTTTTCCTATCTTTATTCTTTGTATCTCTTTTTCTTGTCTGATTGCTGTTGCTAATGTTTCCAGAACTATATTGACCAGGAGTGGTGATAGTGGGAATCTGTCTTGTTCCTGTTACCCATGTCTCCTCTTTTATAATTAATACTTTTTATAAAATTGAATTCTTTAATGGTATTTTATATACAGTTCACAATCACACTCAGCACTGGAGAATTTGTACCAGTATATGACAGAAATTAGTTCTCATTTTTATCCATATCCTTATCCACCCACAACCCCCCACCCCTTATATACATGCTATTTCTTTTTCTTTCTGAATCGTATTTAGTCTTTGCCCTCATTACATTCCCCCACCACAGTCCCTTTGAATATTTCCTGTTTTACAAAATCTATCATACATTCTAGAATTTATTTACATCTACAGGTTCTCATACCAAAGAAAAGATATGGTACTTATATACCTGTGATCTACTTATTTCACTTATTAGTGTGTTCTCAAGGTGCATCCATTTGCACATAAATGAATGAAACTTTACAGCAGAGTTAATACCCCATTTTTTTTAAACCCACATCTTCTTTACCCAGTCTCCATTTCATGGGCATCTGGGTTGTTCCAAGATTGGAGTATCACAAACTGAGCTGCTATGAACATGGGTGTACATATGACTTTATAATATGATTCTTTGAATTCCTTTGGGTATATTCCTAGCAGGGGGATAGCAGGGTCAAATAGGACCTCTAATCCTACTTTTCTGAGGAATCTCCACAATGGTTGTACAAGTCTACAATCCCACCAGCAGTGGAGAAGGGTTCTTTTCTCCTCACAGCCTCACCAGCATTTATTGATGGTTGATTTTGTAATAGCAGCCATTCTTTGTGGAGTGAGAAGAAATCTCAGTGTTGTTTTCATTTGCATCTCTTGAATGACCAGTGATGTTGAACATTTCTTCATATGCTTCTTGGCTGCTTTAACTTCTGCCTCTGAGAAGTGTCTGTTCATTTCAGATGCCCATTTTTGAATTGGGTCTTTAAACTTGGGGAGACTGATCTGTTTAAGCTTTTCAATAGGATGAGATCCCATTTGTTGATTCTTTCTGCTAGTTCTCGTGCTATTGAGGTTTTGTTCATAAAGTCTCTGCCTAAACCAATGTCTCCAAGAGCTTTACCTAACCTGTTTTGCAGCTGGTTTATTGTTTCTGTTTTAATGTTTAAGTCTCGAATCCATTGTGAATTTAGTTTAGTGCACGGTGAAAGAGATAGGTCTAGTTTTAGGTTTTTGTAGGTTAAAGCCCAGCTTTTCCAGCAGATTTGTTAAAGAGGCTGTCTTCCCTCCGTGGAGGATGTTTTGCTCCTTTGTCAGAGATAAGGAGGTTTAGTGTATCCAAGGTTGTTTCTGGATCTTCTAATCTATTCTACTGGTCCTCGGGTCTGTTACTTTGCCAGTACCATGCAGTTTTTAATCACAGCAGCTTTATAGTACAGTTTTAAGTTAGGAATTGTAATACCCCCTGCCATGTTGTAGTTGCTTAGAATTGTTTTTGCTATTCTAGGTCTCTTGTGATTCCAGATGAATTTTTTGATTTTCTCTAGCTCTGTGAAGTATGGTGATGGGATTTCAATTGGAATTGCATTGAATCTGTATAGTAGTTTTGCATACACCTAAGAAAACCTCATCTAACTCAACATTAAAAAGAGTCTTAATGTTTTCCTGTAGAAGTTTTAAGTCTTGAGTTCTATTGTGCTTAGGTGCAAGACTCATGTTAGATTAGGGTTTAGGGATGTTAGCTACTTACTGATCTATGTGTTTACACTCATGCCAATAACACACTGTCAATAGCACTGTGGTGTAGCAGATGTCCCTGCCCAATACTGGTAGGCTATGAGTGGCACCTGCCTCTGTCCTCCCTAACTCAGCTATACTGCTTTATAGTAGGAGTCAGACTGCAGTCCTACATAACTCAAATGAGAATGGCAGATGGCAGAGTAAGGCTATCACTTCTCCTTTGCTAATGGCTGTCATGGAGGCCTAAGTCCTGGTCTGCAAAGTGGGAGGACCCTGCTGAGTTATGTGGAGCTGAGGTCAGCATGATCCCAACTAAAATACTCTCCCCTGAATTATGGCTTCTCCCTGACCCAATGGGTTACTTGCTAATTGCACCCAGTCCCAATACCAGTTTAGCCAACCAAGATAAGCAGTGTCCACTCCCTAGCATCCCTGCCATGTGCCATCATGCCAGGCACTATTCCACTTGATGTCTTCAAAACATACCCAGCTTCCTATTCCTTCCCCTGCTTTGTATTCAGTAAATACTGGATGCACTTGGGGGCCCTTATCTTTGTTCCCCAGAGCAATCTGATTAGGACTCAAGACTCAGCTTCTCCTCAGTTTCATTTCTTGTCCTTATTCATTAGCCTTGTGCTGTAGTGGCTCATAGGAGGCCAGGGCCCCCTGTAGGGGCTCTGGTAACATCAGGGATTTGGCTCACAAATACAAGGTCACAAATTTGATTGTCAGTACAAAAAAAAAAAAACGGCACATTTCCACAGACCCCTGTTAGCTGTGGACAGTGAATTAGTCTGACATTTGCTGTTAATTTTTTTTTTTTTGAGACAGGATCTTGCTTTGTAGTCTAGGCTGGCCTGAGCTCACTATGTAGCCCAGGCAAGCCTCGAACTCAGCAATCCTCCTGTCTCTGCCTCCCAAGTGCTGGGATTACAGGCATGAGCCACCATGCCTGGCTGCTGTTAATTTATTCTTGAGAATCTGAAAGCACGATCCTCAAATGAAAGCTGTAGAGAATAGAATCCTCTAATCAAAACACCAAGAAAAGCACCAGAGCAAAGGCAGCAAGTATATCACGCACTTTTCCCAAATACAGTGGATCAGGATGAGTTCCAGTGATTCTGGAAGAGTAAAAGAAAACTGAGGATTTATACCAGCTGATGTGAAGTCATACTTGAAGCCACAGTG
>PVIC010043951.1:0-15213 GCA_004025085.1 Thryonomys swinderianus
AAAAAAACCACATCTTCTTTATCCATGGACAGTGGATCTTTCAAGAAGCTCTCTGACACCTGCTTCTCCTTCACTCCCCATGACCTTAGTCTGGACTACCCAGAATCAAACCTGAAACAGAAGTTGAAATACAAGCAGTTTTCTTGAGAAGTGCAGGAGACCTGGGAAAGAAGAGGGAAGGGAGGTCAGGAAGACAGGGAAGGACCGAGCCAGCCATCTCTGCTAAGGCAAAGGAAGCTTAATTCCATGTGGGAACTTGAAGAAATAATATAGGAAAAGCCTCATTATTGCTGTGATTTGGTTCAGGGCACACCTGAGAGATGTTAAATCCCTAACATTTACATCTTCTCTTACCCACAAATAGGTCCCTCGCTTCAGAAATAGGCCTTTAGAGACGAGATATGGATGCTGCAGTTGGAAGTAAATCCAGAAGCTGCAGGGCTCAAGGGAGATGGCCAGGAGACCAGCAAAGTTGGTTACATCATCAAGTCCAGTGTATGCTAAACACTAAACCTCTACTGTACTAGATTCTTCAAATTATGTGGTCTTCTATTTCTGTCCAGGACACCATTGGACTTCTGCACTATCACAGACTGGTCTCCCTGCTTCCATCCTGACAATCTAAGGTCCTTCTCCAAACTACAGCAGAAACGAGGTGCCACACACTTAGTCCAGACAAAGGTTACAGGAGTGAAGGAGAGGCAGGTGCCAAAAGAGACTCTTGAAAGATCCAGTGTCCAGCTTCCAGCTTCCAGTAATGTTCCCTGGAAAGTGGGGCCCTGGACTTGAGTGCATCTAGGGAGAGTAAATTTAGCTACATGCAGATCCTGGTGAATCTGAGCTTGCTGAGCAGCGTCTCAGAGGAAGACAATGGGCTCTGGGGGCCTGAAGCCCTAGAGAAAGGTCCGGATGGGGAGGCCTGTGTGGGGTTCCTCAGCGTTGCTCCTAACTCACCTAGAGTTATAAGGCTCTGGATTTCTTGGTTCCTTGTAAGTGCATGACTTCAGGGAATACATTTCACCTGTCTGTCTCTGAGGTGGTTGTTGTTGTTGTCATTGTCATCATCATCGTCATTGTCATCATTATCAAGTAAAATTCCAGCATAAAAATCAGGCACAAAATCCTGTCTCTTAGAGTACTGCAATGATTAAATGAGGGAACACATGCAAAGTGCTTAGAACAGCACTTAGCTACTATGGTTTCTGTAACAAAAATTTGATCATGTTATTCCTTCAAAGTCTCCCTTCTGGGAACCAGTCCCTCCAGGGGTATGCTTTGATAATTGCTGAAACATCAGAAGTCAGAAAAACTTAGTAAAGTTCTTAGAAGACAAATCTTCACCCAAAGATCAAAGATAGTCTTGGCGCAACAAGTACCTTGGGAGAAAGGGACTAAAAGGAACAGATGACTCGTAAGTATGTTTACTGTGGATATTAATCCCCAGAACTAAGGACAAAAGATACCTAGAGCTGACTCTTCCTCAACCAAGGGAGGATTTGTGGTCAGAAAGATACAGTTAAAGAACAGAGTCCCATGTCATGGGGGACAGTCCTGGTCCTACTGTAGAATAGTCTTCAGAATCAAACTGATACAGTACAGAATTAAAATCCATCTCCAAGAGCTGGATGTGGTGGTTCACATCTGTAATCTGAGCACTCTGGAGACTGAGGCAGGGAGATTATGAGTTCAAATCCAGACTAGACTATATAGTGAGACTCTGTCTCAAAACAAAACAGCAAAAATCTATCTCTAACACTAACTGTGTCCTTGAGGAAGTAACTTTCCCTCTCTTAACCTCACTTTCCTGATTTATAAAGTGAAAACAATACCACCTACACTATAGAAGCTATTGTGAGGATTAAATATTTTCATATATTTTAAATGTCCCATTATATAGCAGGCTCTTTGTGAAATTTCTTCTTTCTCTCCATATACAGTTACCAACAGATGCTCTGTGTTTAAACTCTCCATGAATGCAATGGAAATCATAATGCTCTCTTGGATATTTTGAATTCCCCATTTTACCTCTTCCCAACCCACCTTTCTTACTCCACTCATTACAAGTGGAAACTACATGTGTGTGGATGAGGCTTGATACCTCATATATCTTGCTCCATCTATCTCCTCAGTTAACACAGGTAGTCTCATGAGAATATATTTACACCAAGTAAACTCAAGCCTGATTCACAGACGTACCAGTGCTCTTCACAGTGAGGGGCTGGTGTGTTTCAGCCATATTCAAGGTGACCCTGAAGGATGGAAGTGAGAGAATTTCTCTCAACAGGTGGAATTTTGAGGCATACACTCAGATAGAAGTAGAAAGGTGCTGAAATATGAATATACATAGTTTCCTGGGCAATGATAAATTGCTTGGCTGAAGGACTAGCAGCCTGGGAGGAGCATGATGAGAAATTAGAGAAAGAGAAATATGCAAAAGAAGCATGTCAGTGTAACCACAGTTGTGGAAACAATATGTACAGATCTTTGTCTCACATTATTGCACATGACAGATCATTGAAACAGAATAAATGAGAATCAAGATGCATCATGTACAGGTACAAACCCTCAGTGCTGAATGTGATCATAATGTATATATAAAATGTACCAATAAAATCATTTCAAAAAAAATGAAAAGCATCACATAATTTTAAAACTGTCTACAGTTTTAAAGATGCAGTGGGGGCTTTTAAAGGGTGAAACAAATTAAGTTTAAAAGATCTGCAAAATAATTGTATCACAAAGATATCTTAATTTATATCAATAGTGAATTGTTTTTAATAAAGTAAAATTTTTTAAAAAGAAACAGAATCCTTTAATAACTAGATAGACAGGATGGACCAATCGGAGGATGCCTGCCAGCCTCCCTTCTTAGCCACCTGATGTTGTTCAAGAAACCCACAAGCAGAGTAGCGATCACTCAGGGACGGAACTATGCAGGGCCTCATAGGCAAGTTCTTGGCCTCACTAAGCCTCATCTAATGACTGCCATTGACAAAAGCCAACAGTAATAGCAAAAGAAACTGAAAATGGGACCTCAAATGGTACCATGAAGAAACCAATCAACCGCTTGGTAGAATATTAAATACATCAAGTGCCTTTAATAGAAGTCAAGGAGGCTAGTGGTCCAATGGAAACTAATACCGAACCCAGCTATAAGTTTGGTGTCTTTATCTGGATTGTGTCTGCCAAGCACCACCAGATGTGGACTTAAAAGAATGCATGATATGACAAGGACACATCTACAAAGGACTAAGACACACATGATAAAGCTCTAACACATGGTGCATGGCCTCAGCACATTTGTAGATTCTAACAGCTTGTTAAAACCTTTATGAAGAACCCAGTACTGGGACGAGTGTCCAAATGGTAGGGGTACTCTCTCCAGAATGGGGCATTTGGTCACTAATAGCTAAAATGAGTAGGATGGAGAACAAAGAGTAAAAGTAAGAGATTGAAAAACATCACAATCTACAGGCAGCAATATGGAAACAAGTAATATAGTTCCAATGGCTTAAGGCTTGATAATTCAGAGAGGTGATGCTTTAAGTCCCAACCCAAGAGCATTGAAAAGGCCAATATCTCAACTCAGACAAGCAGAGTGAAATTCCCCTTCCTCCACTTTTGTTCTCTTCGGGTCCTCAGGGGATTAGATGGTGCCCACCTTCTCTGTAGAGAAGCATCTGCTTTATCAGTCAACCAATTTCCGTGCAAACCTCTTCTTGAAACACCCTTACAGAAAATCTAGTTATAGGATTTAGCCAGATATATGGCACCCTGGTGACCCAGTCAGTCTGAAATGTAACATTAACCATCACAATAAACAAACCTATTTTTATCCCACCCTATTCCTTTTCTTGTATTTTCAGTAAACAATTTTAAGGTGTATTCCAAATGATTCAACAGACGATTCCCAGTAAAATTGAGGCTGAGTTTCCAAAATACTAACCAGGTCAATTATACCCCTTGGACTTACCGCTCTACCTTCCTATTTCACCCTCTACGCCCCTGTTCCTTGCGAATCACGTTCCAAAATAAACCACCTCTCTGCAAACTGACTTGGGAAAATAGCCTGACCTTCCCAAGCCTCAATTCCCATTTCTGTAAAATGGGAATAAGCATTCGTATTCTTGAGGCTTTCCCAGGCGTGACTGTGGAGTTCAGAGCCCGGTGCCAATACACAGGGAGGTCCAGGCAGGTGCGGAGAGAACTGAGAAGAGAGACAAAGCAATGTCTGACAGCTTTTTAACAAACGATTAGAGCAGTTCGTTTTTCTCTTACTTTATCTTTCATTTTGTTTCTGTCCCACTAGGCGCCCTTCACACAAACATACCAATTACTGCACTTTTCTCATCTATGATAACTGCAGAGGTCTGACATTTCTCTGCTGAGGATGTGGGCGATGGGAGTTCCACTGTTCATTCATTACCTCTTTTCCAAGGGAACTACTCCACGAAGCTTTGTTTGCAGATAGAGCCCGGGAGCGACCTGGAATGCGATTCCCTGAAGACTGAGTCTGGCGGCAACTTCTTCTTCAATAGTGACCTGGCCGTCCCTCTGAATTCTTGAGGAATAGGACTCTGTGTTTCATTGGTCCTGGCATCTCTTTATCCAGAACCTCTCGCATCGCATTCACAAGGGCCTAATGCATAATGCATGGTGACCTGGAAAACTCCAGGTGGGTAAATTAAAGATGAGCATGAGAAGCTGGATACTCAAGCTGAATTCAGCCCTAGCTGCGGCGGGCGGTTCTGCTAGCTGCGATCCAGCCAGTGCTTCCCCACCCTCGGGCTCCAGGGCAGGCTCCCCCCTTCCCGAAGTTCAGCGGTGCCAAGTCCTTCACACTGGCCTGTTAACTTCTGCGGCGCTCCCGCTCCGACCCGGCTCCACTGCAACGGCACCGCATCGCCCTTCCCGCGCCCATTTCCTCCGCGGCTCACCGGGAAGTTACAGTGAAACCTGACAACTATCCGTGCAATCAGGAAATGGCGAAAGACGCTGTATCCGCTTTCAGGGTCGTAATTCTGGGATTTTTCTGGAACAGCAAAGATAGCTGCAGGCCACACTGAAGTAGCAGAAAGAGAAGGAGCTATTTATATTATTAAACTGCAAGGACTGCGAGTGCAGGAAGCTCGGATCGCAGCTGGTCTTGCTGTTTGCTTAGATCAGAACACAGGACCAAGGGCCTCCCTTCTGTGCTGTTAGCTTCCCATTCCGAAGATGGGAGAACTGAGGCCTGGGGTAGATAAGCCAGTCTTCCAGAGTCACTTAATGAGCCGACAAGAAAGCCAGGGAGAGAGCTAGAACTCTTATTCGCTCCCAGTGCGGCCCTCCCCCGCCCCGTCTCCACAGTGCCACCCGCCCCATCCCCAGGTAAGCCATCCGCAGGAAGGGAAAGGGAAATGGGTTTGCAGGTGATTTAAACCAGGGACGCTTCTAGGATGCCCTGCTCGCTCTGGGTAATTTATGGATGTGTGAACAGGATGAAGGGCTCATTGCTTATACCGTGTAATTCAAAAACTGCAGCTGCCCCAGGAAGATGGGTGAGAGGTATAAAAATATGTACATTTGATGGAGCATATATATATGTTTGTAAATACAGTCTGTTATTGCTCAGTGTTATTATATATCCATCATCTTTCTTTGGGTTATTGGAAACATAAAAATCTTAAAGCACTAAAAACACAAAGAACAATAAGTCACCCAGGAAAGTGTATCTTCTCGGGGATGATTTTATGTCAGGAACAGTTTGTGCCTTCAGAAAATAAAGTCCGTGCATCGCCAGGAGGGAAAAGCAGACGTCAGGTGGGGCTAGGACACGGACCAGAGAGCCCTCGGGAGGAGCAGCTCCTGGAGGCGGCACAACGGCCGGTGGAACCCGAGGAAACCGGGGCCAGCATCCAGCCCTGTGCGGACTGTGTTCACAGCTCTCTCACCTCGGGAAAGCCCTGACCTCGAAAGCTGGTTCTTAGCCAGAAGCTGGGGACCAGCATGCCCACGGGAGCACAGTAGGCTCTTCGCATTCTACTTTTTCCCCCGTCAAGCTAGGCCTAGTCTGAGCAAGTATCTAACGTGACTGCGCAAAAAAGATGTTGATGGATCAGACCACCCTTTCCCCGGCTCCCTCCAAGCATCCAAGCCACAAAGTGGAACCATAAACTAAATTCCAAGCAGCAGACAGAGTCAATAGCACAGACGTGATTTTTAAGTGAAATTAACGATTTTTTTGAATATAGATTTCCTCTCCAGGCCCTTCCTTCTCTAACTTCAGATGCATGCTTCTCCATGCATATGGATAATGTCAGCGGAGCCCGGCTTCTGTTGTAAGTCAAATGTTAAGGAGGCCTCCAGGGAAGCGAGAAGGTGGCGAGGGAGGGGGGCTGCCGCAGCCGTGTAGAGAGAACCTGGAAATACAGCAGGACAGCTCGTGACCGGGAGTCCTGGGGCCTGGACCCCACCGCGCCCCATAACTCACTCTGTACTTACTCATTCTTCTGCCATTCTAAACTAGGCTTCAGTTGGAACATGAGAAAATCAGGGCGTTCGAATGAAATCTCCTTCGCGGCCACCGTAGGGCTGTGCTTTCAGGGTCAACTTGGAGGAAGGCACTCAATTCCTCCATCTGTAGTACAGTAGAAATGGACCAGATACACAGTGGAGATTTGGAAGATGTTCATTTCACTCAGTAACTTTGCATGTGTTTTGTTTTGTTTTAAATTGACTTAGATTCTCTTGGGACAATAGAACAATTGCACTAATGATCCCAAATAACAGCCTCCCTGTGTCTACAACTCTTACAGTTTGCTTCCTCTCGGATCAGGATTTGCCCATGTGCCTTTTCTCTGCGTGGAGGAGAGGAGTGGCTCGGTACAAACAAACTTCCCCAAAGCACTTACGTTTCTTTGCCCCTCTCGCCTGGGCCCAGCCATGGTCATTGCTTACTTTCCAGAGGAAGAATGGCAAATGGATGAATGAGGAGCCAGCCCAGTGGAGCCAGCCAACTTCCACACACTCCAGCTACTTACAGATTTATTTCTGTCTCACTCCTTTGGCTTACAAAAACAAAGGAAAAGGGCAAAGGACTCTGCATGTCATCCTAGTGTCTGTGCATATGTGTGTGTGTCTGTCTCTATGTGCCTCTCTCTGTCTGTCTGTCTGTCTTATTGGCTGCCCTCCCTCAAAGGCTCTCAGCACCTGCCCTACTGTGGCCTACCTGTGCCAGTGTTCTGGCCTCACTCACTGCTGTCCTTACAGCTCAGCTAAACTTATAGGAGATACAACCAAAGATGCTCTATGTGTGCACACATGTGTGCATATGTGTGGATCCGTCAGCTTTCCATCACTGTGATAAAATACCTAAGACAACCAACTTATGGAGAGAATCAGCTCACGTTGGCTCACAGTTAGGAGTTTGAGTCCATGAGCGATTAGCCCCTTTCCTTTGGCACTGTGGTACAGTGCCACATCAAGACAGGGGCATGGGATGGAACAAAATCATTTGCATCACAGCCAGAAGCAAAAGAGACTGGGGATGTGGTTGGGATTCCCAATCCCCATCCAGGACGCAGCCCTATGGACCCAAAGACCTCCCACTAGGCCCCACTTCTTAAGTTCTTACCATTTACCCAAACACTAGCCTATGACCAAGCCCCCAGACACATGAGCTCTGAGAAACATCAGGACCTGAATTCTAACAATGTGTCATATATGTGCACGTGTGGTGCATAGGCGGGTACATCTGCTGCACACACTTACACATCCCACATATATGCAGAAGGAAAGGAGAGAGGAGATATGAAAGCCTCATAACAGTGTTTAGAATAAACAGTCCATATGAGCCTAACATGATTAAATTCCCTTCTCCAGAAGCTCTGAGAGGTAGAGGGACTTGGCCAGAGTTACAGTGGAAGTCGCAAACTCACCCGCCCTGCCTCTTCGTCCAACACGTTCTCTTGCATCTCCTCCTGGTCCTTATTCCTGGGGAACCATGGAATCAGCTCCGGAGAAAGCATAACAAATGCAGGAGATGCGCCCACAGCCCCTGGCAGACCAAGACATGCCCGATCCTCACAAGCCAGCTGAGCCGTAGCCAGTGTCAAATCATTTCCTGGCTCTTCTGCACAGCTCCCGACTTCAGGTCTGCGGGTGATAATCAAGTCCGTTCTGACACAGCAACTGCTCAGAAACTTTCTGCCGCGGTGTCCTGAACGAAACACGAGATCCGATGGCAGTAGGAGTTCGGAGGCCGCAGGAAGATGACTGTGAGTTTATGGAGAGGATGCTCTGAAGACCGGCTGGGCTAGTACGCACCCCAGTGAGCTCGGGGAGCAGCGTCTGTCCTGGACGTGAGTCAGGACGTGAACCTCCACTGACAACCCACTCGGTAAACAACCTCTCGCTGGCCGTTTGGCTTCCACTAAAGGCCCGGATAGTCTCTGGAGGGGACACACACGTTACACACCATGTCTTACAGGCCACAAGAAGCATTCTCATTTGTAAAATGGGAATGCCATCCGTGCCCACTACTAGGTGTCTTGCGGGGCTCAGTACAGAAATCCATATTTAAGTACTAGCACAGGTCTTGGCTCATAAATAGATGCTCAATAAACACCAGTTCTGATCCACATTTGGGGAAAGATAGCCTGGTGGAAGTGGAGGAAAGGCATGGCATACAAAAGTCCAGGAGACATGAAACACTTTGATGTGCAAAGAAGGAAAAATGACTTGATGTGTTTGAAGAACAGAGTTCAAAGAAAGGAGGGGAGTAAGACAGAAAGCTGAAAGAGGCCAGAAAGTGAAAAACCTTCTCATGTGCATTTTACACTTTAAAAAACTTGAGGTACACGCAGAACAAGGAAGCATTCTGAGCCCAGAAATAACATTTCATAGACATTCACACTAAGACCAGAGTGACTGATATATTTACAAGTGTGAACTACCACTTTTCTAGAAATATTTGCTGCTTTACAAGGGATGATTCCTCCGGTGATCAGAACAGTAGATAACATGCTTATGGGGTGGAAAAGGCATCTTTCACTGCCTCTCAAACTCTCAAAACAGCCCTTTGAGGCTGTTGACATCTTAGCATCAGCTCCTTCTTTCCCATTTTGTAGACAGGAAAACTGAGGCACACGAAGTTTAACTAAGCCATTGCCCTTTAAATAAACAAATGATCTCAGATCTCAAAGGCAGGACCCACGGCTCCTAAGGCCACACTCTTAAGCAACACACTGCCATGCTTCTTGGAAAAAGAACCAGCCTTTAGTGATGCACTTCTGGCAGGAGTAAGACTCTGAGGGGTCCCAGGGCTTCCTCAGTGCACAGAGCAAGTATCTGTGAGGTTGAATTATGCAAATGGGCATCAGTTCTCAAAGCCGGAGCAGGAAGGTGGGTCTGAGATGGAAAACAGGGCAGTGAGGGTACCGGGGGACCTGACTGAGGTCAAGCACGGTGCAGACACGGCCGCCTCACCCCACCGAGCCGCAAGGGATGAGCTCAGCATCAGACAGAGCCACGGAGGAAAGGCCTCGGGGAGGTTCGGTATAGGTCAAGGGCCGTCGAGCTTACATTTAGTTATTTCTTTACATCTTGCATGGGATGCGTCTTATCAAGCTGACTTTTAAAAAGCAATGTTGTATTCGCGTGGATTTATTTTATGAACACAGATAGAGCCCTTATTTATTATGAAGTCAATCAATAAGAACAAGGCTGCTTTGATTAAATAAATTGAACGTTCCATTTGATTCAAAACTGCAATTGTCATCCGTAACCTCTGACTTCGCACTTTTTGTGTTTATCAAAACAACCTGATAATTTTCATTAGTTTTGGTTGTATAGTGTCTTGAAAACCTGACTTACACAGATGAGTAATTGCAAATTCTGCTGGCCTAAAAGAAAAAAGAAGAAGAAGTAACGGTGCTTTGCAATCTTTGACTATTCTTCAGAGTGATCCAAGGGCATGAAGGGAGATGACAGAGACTCGGTGAGCTGTACAAAGCACCTTCTTGCAGATCAGCTCTGTGATGCGGGCTTTGCTAGCCACGCATTTATCCCGCAGATGCGCTGAGAGCGCTGGCCACGGCCAGGAGCTGCTCTGAGCACCCGAGGTGAAGCAGAGGGTACAATCAAAGCAGCTCTCTCCTCAGGAAGTTGAAAACATGGGCCTGTGAGCTGTAGGCGCCCTATACATAAGGTAGACCTGTAGTATAATGGGGAATGCTATAGGAATACATAAAGCCAAAGGAGGGCCAGAGACTCTGGAGTGGAGGGTGGTTCCACTGGAAATAGGTCAAGGAGGCCTCACTCGGAAACCTGTGGAAATGGGCAGAGGAGGAGGACTGCGGTGGGCCCGGGAGGTCATTCCAAAATGGGTCAAAAGCGGTGCCGCGGGAGAGTTTCAGCGGAGTGGCAGTGCCTGACTGTCTCTACCGCATCCCACTGGATACTGGGCTGAAGACAGAGCGTGGGGAGAAGGGATGGGAGGGGGAGGCCCAGGACGGTGGCAGGTGGCTTGCACCAGTGCTGGTGAAAACTGTGAGACATGCTTAGATTCCGCGTATGCTTTCAAAATAGAACTGCAGGGAGATCCCAGCTAGTTCAATGCAGGCTGTGAAAGAAGGAGAACAGCAAGAGGGGACTCCAAAGGGGCTGAGCCAGCCAACGGCATAGTCCAGCTGCTGTCACTAGAGACAAGGAAGATGGAGGGGCAGTAGGAGTGGTTCGCCGGAGCCCCAGAGCTGGACTTGGAAGGTGTTAATGTCAAGATCCCTGCGAGAAAGCCAAGGAGAGCCGGGCATTTGAGGACAGTGGTTGAACCCGGATGTAACGTCTGCAGATGAGTCTGCTGCAGACTGTGCTTGAAGAGCTGAGGGAGCGAGCAGAGCATGTGAGCACTGAAGTAGTGAGTGTGGAGAGAGAAGAGGCACAGGGAGGAGCCGGGGCTCCCAACACTGAGGCATCAGGGAGGGAGGGAGGAGGAGCAGCCAGGGGCAGGGGGTGGAGACCAGGAGAACTCTGTGTTCTGAGCCAAGGGGTGGACGAGGTTTTGAGAAGGAAGCCTTCAGCTGTGACAGACACCAACAGCACAAATAAGAAGTGGCTCAAACACACCACTCGCTTGAGCCACACGGAGATCCCAGGTTTTAGGTGACCTTCCTAAAGCCAGTTTTGTGCAATGGTATGAGCAGATGTCAGACCCCATCCACCAGAAAGAACTAGAAGAGAAAATTTGGGATAGCAGGAAAAAAACAGGTCTTTGCAGAAGTTCTGTTATCAAAATGGGCCAAGAAGGGATATGGCGGCTGAATGGAGATATGAAATGAGAATGTTCATCTGTTGTTTCAACCTAGGACAAATCCTGGCATATCATGTACTGACATCCGGTCCAGAGAGAGGGAGCCCGTGAAGCTGTCATGAGAGGAGAAGGTGGCTTTGTCTTGGATGTGTGTGTGCTCAAGGGTAGAACTAGGCAGGGGTGATGACAGGAAGGAAGCCAAACACCTGACCACCGGAGCCGGGCTGCAGGGTGGGTGGAGGCCCAGCACTCTCCTCTGATTGGCTGCATTGTCTGTGGAGCGGAAATAGGTCCTCAGGTGACAAGGAGGAAGGAAGTGTGGCTATCTAGATGAGAAGGACAGAGAGTGGACCAGGGAGCGATCGTGGCTTCCAAGCAGTGCAAGAGCCCCCAGGAGACCCAGGCTTTGGAATCAAAGTGGTGCAGTCAACATGGATTCATCCTCTTCTCTAAACATACCTGGCTTCTTTGGAGCAGAGAAAATTTTGTGGTTTTGCTAACAATGAGCAGGCCAGGAAACAAAGACATAGACTCTGAAGCTATGAAATCTGGTTACAAATTCCTGACCCACTCTTCACTACCTGTGCTGTCTTCAGCAAGTTATCTATCCTCTTCCCTGTGCTTCCGTTCCTTCACTGGCCTCTTAAATTAAGAGAAAATATTCAGGAAGACAGACATTCTCATTACCCTCATTTGAATATGATACCTTAGCTACACAGAACAAATAATCACTCTGGCGACCCATGTCTGTAACCCTAGCACTCTGGGAAGCTGAGGCAGGAGTACCGAAGTTCTGACCTGGCCTGAGCAACTTAGTGACCCAGTAAGACTCTTTCTCAAAATAACAAGAGCTGAGCCAGGCATGGTGGCTCATGCCTATAATCCCAGCACTCGGGAGGTAGAGACAGGAGGATTGCTGAGTTCGAGGCTTGCCTGGGCTACATAGTGAGCTCAGGGCCAGCCTGAACTACAAAGCGAGACCCTGTCTCAAAAAATAAAAATTAAAAAAAATAACAAGAGCTGGGTGTGTAGTTCACTGTGAAGGCCCTGGTTCAATCTGCAGTACCACACCCCCCCACACACACACACACTATATTCCAAATATGTACAAATATTACATGTCTATTTAATATTTTAAACAAGAAATATCTGCACAGTATTTAGAATGAAGTTTAATGCATTTAAAGCTCTCTGTGAATGTTAGGTCTCATTGTTACCAACTCTGTTTAAGAGAGCCAGCTAAGAAATGAACAGACACTTTTCAGAGGAAGAAGTAAAAGCTGCCAAGAAGCACATGAAGAAATGCTCAACATTGCTGGTTATTGGAGAGATGCAGATGAAAACAACACTAAGACTTCATCTCACTCCACAAAGAATGGCTGCTACTTCAAAATTAGCCAGCAACAAATGCTAGAGAGGCTGTGGAGCAAAAGGAACCCTTCTCCACTGTTGGTGGGAATGTAGACGAGTATAACTGCTATGGAAGTCAGCGTGGAGATTCCTAAAAAAAACTAAGATTAGAGGTCCTGTTTGACCCTACTACTGCCCTGCTAGGAATATATACAAAAGAATTAAAAGAATCATATCATAGGGCCGGAGATTTAGCTCAGTGGTTCCGGTGCCTCCCTTGCAAGCACAAGGCCCTGAGTTCGATCCCAGTAACCACATACAATGCTGGGCATGGTGACTCACACCCACCAGCCATCGATAACACATACCACAGTGTCGGGTGTGGTGGCTCACACCTGTCATCCCAACACTTGGGAGGCAGAGGCAGGAGGATTGCTGAGTTCGAGGCTTGCCTGGGCTCACAGTGAGCTCAGGGCCAGCCCGAACTACAAAGCAAGACCGTGTCTCAAAAAAAAAAAAAAAAGAATCATATCATAGTGACATATGTGCACCATGTTTATAGCAGCTCAGTTTGTGATAGCTCAGTCTTGGAAACAACCCAAATGCCCATCAACTGGAAACTGGATAAAGATGTGGTTTTGCTATAAAATGGAGTATTACTCTGTCAGTCCAGAACAATATACTTTAGTCATTTATACTGACGTACCTTCAGAACATACTCATAAGTGAAATAAATAGGTCATAGATGTGTAAATATTGTATCTGTTCTCTGGTATGAGAACTGAAGGTGTTAATGAGTTCTAGAATGTATGATGGACACTGTGAAGTAGAAAATATTCAAAGGGAAATGTGGTGGAGTGAGTAATGAGGGGTAAAGAAAAACGGTGATGGTAAAAAAGGGAAACAAAGCTTATGTATTTAGGGGGTGGGAGATTGTGGGGTGGGTAGGGAAATGGGAAAAAATGAGAATAAAATTGTGCCATATAGTGGTACAAATTCCCAATATTGAGCATCAGCATGATGTGTATATACAATGTACCAATAAAGATAAAAATTATTTTTTTAAAAAAAGAGAGAGATAGAGAGTCAGCAAAGCGGCCCCTCCACCAGTCCAAATCCTCACTGAGCAGCAGATGACCCTTGTGAAAGGTAACATTAGGGGATATTTGAAACCTCATCTGGCCAATTCCGGCTGGATAGACCTTCACAGTTCCCGGTCTAGTTTATTCTTTTATGTTGAAGCTGGGATGTGAAGTTTCAATGTCCCTGCTGACACTTTATCTGCCACCAACACTGTGATAGCTAAAGGTCAGTCTAGAAACACTGAAAACACACAATAGCTTGACATCACGAGGTACCGGCGCCCCATGGTGGAGACTCCAGAGCCTCGGATCGAGGGGCTGCTGGCCCCGGAGCTGTTTCTCAGCCCTCTGCTACTGCACCAATGTGCCTCTCCGGGAGTGACACACAGCAGTGGGGCCTGTTTGTTTGCTGTTTTCAGTCCATGTGAGCGATACAGAGTGGTGGAGTTGCCAGGCATGGTGGCTCGCACCTGTAGTCCCAGCACTCAGGAGGCAGAGACAGGAGGATTGCTGAGTTCAAGGCTTGTCTGGGCTACGTAGTGAGCTCAGGACCAGCCTGAACTACAAAGTGAGACCCTGGCTAAAAAAAAAAAAAAAAAAAATCAGAGTGTGGAGTTCGTTTGAGGAATCTGTTACTTGCAGTTAGCAGATCTTGTTAGTTCTTAATTCCCTTCTTCTTTCCATTTCCTTCCCACTCCCCTGATTCCTTCCATCTAGTTTCTTATTAACACTTTTTCAGCTAATTCATGTATTTGGTTTTCATATAAAAGACAACATATGAGGTTTAATTTTCTGGGTCTGGCTTATTTCACTTAGCAACCTTGAGTTTCATCCACTTCCCTGTGAATGGCATGATTTTTGCCTTTTTAATGGCTGGATAATATTCCATTGTGCATACGCATCACATTTTCTTTATCCATTCTTGTTTCCATAGCTTAACTATTGTTAATTATGCCACCATCAGCATACGTATGGGTATAGCCTGTTATTTTTGTTTCAGGAATACACCCAAGAGATATCCAGCTGGATCAAAGGATATCTGGAGTAATTTTTAAAAGAGGATTCTGCAGCTGCAATTTCACTGCTAATGATCTATTTACAGTGGGCTCTATTATGTGGACAAAGTCAGTGAATCTGGCCGCAGGTGGGTGGCAGGCGAGAAAGATAAGGGAAAGTCCTTTGACTCATGCTTCAGTTTTCTCAGAACAGGGAGGAGGTTCCTGGCCCAAAGTGAGGGTGGGAAAAGGAGCACAAACAAATTCATCCCTGAGGGACACTGAGGATTTGAACACCTCAGGGGCTACAATATGTTAATCTACCAACCACAGTGCATTCGACTAAGTGTGCCGTTCTCCAGAGAGACTGAGAACACCGTCCCTGTAGCCAACTGCCTGATCTGGGGATGTTTTTTAACCTCTGTCAACCTCAGTTCTTCATCTGCAAGAGGAAGATGCTTACAGGACCGACGTGCTCGGGTTGCTGTGAGAATTC
>PVIC010043952.1:0-15206 GCA_004025085.1 Thryonomys swinderianus
ATGGGAAAAGGAGCAACAGATGAATGAAGGGGGAAGATAAAGAGGTAAATATAAAGAATTAAGATATTCTGTGAATGGGTGGGGTGTAGTACACATTTGTAATCCCAGTACTCAGGAGGCTGAGGCAGGGGGTTTGCCATGAATTCAAGGTCATCCTGGGCTACACAGTGAGTTCGAGTCTAGCTGGAACTACATAGGGAAAGTGTCTCAAGAAGAAGATATATTATGCATGTACCACTCCCCACATGGGGAGGGGACCGTGAGATGGAGAGAGGGGGAGAGGAGAGGGAAGAAAGAGGAATTAAGATGGGTTATGTGCATGGACAAACTTCCCATGAGGAATGTAATCATTATATACTGCAAACATGGATCAATAAAATATAGATATTGAACCTGGGTATGGGGGTGCATGCCTGTCATTCCAGCACTCAGAAGGCTGAGGCAGGAAGACTGCTGTGAATTTGAGGCTGACGTGGGTTACACCAAGGCCAGCCCTGAACACAGTGAGACCTTGTCTCAAAAACAAAACAAAACAAAACAAAAGAGGAATAAAAACATGTTAACAGGTTTGGTGTGCTGGAGTCTCCTGGAGTGGTTTCTAGGTTCTTTGTGTCATGAGCAAAGAACTGGTCAGGACCAGCCCAAAGGACAGTAAAGTTTTATTAAAGGTAGCAGGAAAAGAATCTCTACAGCGAGCTTGGGCCAAGGGAAGTAGGAAGAGAGTGCACCCCACAGCTCGAGGGCCATGGTGCAAGGGGACACGGCGGCAAAAGCTCGGTGCAGACCGTCCTCCGTGGCACATGCTCCTCAGTGGAAGTCGGGTCTGGGACATCCGATGGCCTAGGAGTTCTCAGGAGAAGCCCCTGTGCGGGGCTTTGGGCGCCGCTCTGGGCGCGTGTCCTGGGGTTTCACAGATAGCAGCTCCTCCGTGTTCCCCAGCTGGCTTCCCCACGCCCTAGCCTCCTGTCTCACAAGACTGGGAAGTAGCTCTGGGGTAAAGTTCAGCCTGGCACCACACACGCACACAGTTTTTGGTATGAAAAAAGTGAGTATTTTTTCATTTTCCTTACAAACAGAATCATGAACAGTATTTTATAATTTACATAGCTTTTCTTGGGGAAGAGGTAGGGATTTGAGCCGAGGGCACTGACCATGCTATGTATATGTTTTATAGGCTCTTGCCTGTCATCCCAGCACGAGAGGCAGAGGCAGGAGGATTGCTGTGAGTTTGAGGCTTGCCTGGGCTACATAGTGAGTTCAGGGCCAGTGTGAATTACAAAGTGAGAACCTGTCTCAATAAACTAAAAAGAATAAAATAAAAAATAAGAAAAAACAAAGTACCTTGAAGGTCTGCCAAGGGCTGTGACAGTTTGCCATGTGCTTCTGGGAAATCGTTGCCAGGTTCTTCTCTGGTCATCGGTGAAAACAGATCTTTAGTGACTTCTGGATTTCTCTGAGGACAGCGTGGGCCCTCTCTTCTGTCTCTCACCTGTGTTGAGTGTTGGTGTGGAGAGTCTGGCAGAGCAAAAACTTCACTTTGACCACTTAAGTGTTAAATGGGAATCTGAACCCGTTTCAACTCCCCCATCCTGAAAAAGAAACACAAGAGAAATCGGAAGGTGAACTGAAAACAGCAGATGACCATCAGAGCAGGGTGGCGCTGCCTGTCTGTCATCCTGGCGCTCTGCAGACTACAGTGAGGGGATCGCAGCTCGAGCCCAGCCTGGGAAAAGCAGCGAGAAAAATAAAACTTCTTTTAAAAGCCCAGGGATGGAGCTCGGTGTGAAGGCCTGGAGCTCAATCCCCAGCACTACAAAAATAAAATAAAATTTATTAAAACTCAAGGCCCAGAAAGAGCTCTGCTTTATAAGTCAAGCACGTGATAACTAAAAACTTGTGTTTTGGAAGGTTATCAAAGTTGCTGATGATTAAGAGTAATGAAGCAATTTCAATTCCAGAGTCTTCCGCGATGTTGTCTTGGCTGAAGCAGGATGTGGTTCGGTAGTCATTTTTCACAGATAGAAAACAGGGGCAGGAAAATCTAGAAAGAAGATTTAGAATCAATGCAAATCAATTATAACTATAATTAATGAATTAATTATTAATGTTAAAAGTAGAAATATTTGCTATGAAACTCCGGCACCTAGCTGGAAAAGAATGTAATGCTAGGTAGGGAGGGCTACTTTTTGACAACTTATAGGCATTTAAATCTGAATTTTTGCTGCAAATGTTGAGTGTTTGAGGGTTTATTTTAGGCAATATTCCAGGACAGGAAATACAGATTAGATGGGTATCAAGGTGAAATGCCCAGGGCCAGCTGGAGTAAGGAAGGTGCCTGGCCCAGGCACAGGGAGACCAGAAATAGGTAGACCAGGCCAGCGGGAGTGGAAATTCCAGCCAGCCAGCTGTTGGGATTTGCTGATGCTGGCGGAGGCACTTTTCATTACACTTTTATTAGTGTTTTCAGTACATAAGGATTGTATACTTCATGACCTCTCTCTACATAACAGGTACCCACACATCTTCATTCCTTCTCCATCCCTTCCCTCTTTCTCCCTCTCTTCCCATCTGTAAAAATCTATCTTCCTACTTCCTATTATGATCTTTATGTTTGGGTTTTTCATGTAAGAGGAACCACGTGATAATAAAGCTCATGTGTCTGATTTACTTCACTTGACATTATGGTCTCAAGGTGCCTGCATTGTCCTACAGATGGCGTCTTTATGGCAATGTAACGCTCTACCAGGTAGAAACACCACATTTTCTTTATCCATTCATCTGTCAATGGACATGTAGGCTATTTCCATGACTGTGAGTTTCTTTTAATCCACCAAACAATTCACTCTGAAACGCCAGGTAATCTATGTCAAATCACTTGGTTATGTCTCAGGAACTGGTCAAGTAGTTGCGACCATCTCTGTATACCGAGGAAATGAGGTTACAGGGGTTAGGAGGCTGTTGAAGATCACTTCCTTAAGTAGCAAAATATCTCATAAAAAAATAAACAACCCAAGTGCTAAATGGGCCATAGCGACCTAGTGAGCTATTGCTTAATTATAGCTACAGGAATAAGGTCATGTTTTCTTTCCTTTTTGGGTTTTTTTGTTTGTTTGAGACAGGGTCTCTCTTTGTACTTGTGACTGTCCTTGAACTCACTATGCAACCCAGACTGGCCTCAAAACAATCTTCCTGTCTTAGCCTCCCTAGTGCTGGGAAATAGGTGTGTGTCTCACACTGAGCAGGTCATATTTTCAGTCAGGTTTTCTTGTGCCATTTGACATGGGAAGGGGTACTCCTTATTTGTGAACTTTTAAATTTTATTTTATTTTGAGACAGGATCTCACTATACAGTTCAGGGTGGCCTCAAACTCACTCTATAGCCCAGGTTAGCTTCAAACTCTCGAGGGCTGGGATCACAGGTGTGTGCCACCATGCCCACCTTTTTCACATTTATTTTAAATAAAATTTTAAAAAATTCTATAGCAACTGTTCAGAGGCTGTATCTCACCTAATTTTCTCTTGCTTATTTTTTTGCACTGAGCATGGAATTCAGGGTTTACTCATGCAAAACATGTCCTACCTGGGTTCTCTCAGCCCAGAGCCTACAGTGCAAATTCCTAGGAGTAAAGGACACAGTCCCTCTTGAAAGCTGTTTTTTTTTTTTTTTTTTTTTTTTGAGGCAGGTTCTCCTGTGCAGTTCAGCCTGGCCTTGAACTCAGTATGCAGCCCAGGCTGGCCTCGAACCCACAGTGATCCTCTTGCCTCTGCCTCCCGAGTGCTGCACCTAATTGCTTCCCTTCCCTCTTTGGGTATTGGAGGAGAGTAAAGAGAAGGCGGAAAGGAAGGAAAGATCCTCCGGCTCTTCCTCTTCTTCCTGGCCTCGCGCCCCTCCACCCCCACGCAACAGGCCAGGACCTGCTCTGGGTGCCTGAGGGCAGGGTCCCCATGCCAACTCGGGTCCCCGTGCCTGGGTCACCGCGGTGCGGGGCTGAGGCTCCCGGCACACTGGTGCTGCAGTCTCTTCTCCAGCTCACAGCCCATGGTGGTACTGTGACCCGAGCAGGTCTCTCTTTGCACCCTGTCATTTCCTGTCTGTGAAATGTGCCACCTGTTTCCGGTCACACAGCAGCTGCTGTCTCTGAGTGTAAGGCAGCAGCTGAAGCTGGTAACCGGGTGTGAGGGGGCCTTCAAGAGCCCCAGCAGGTAACATGTGCTCTTGAGTTCCAGTCACACCCATCACCCAGGTGACGAATACCTGAGTCAGCTGCAGGGGAGGTCCCAGCACCCTGGAGGCTGAGGCAGGGAGGTCACTCTATACAGTGAGACCCTATCTTGGAAAGCCCAGCCAATGAAAGACAAGACAGGAGAGGGGACTGAGTGACTTCCTCTTGCACACCAGTGACTCCACGATGTGTCCAACACTGTGTCTATCATTTGCACAGAGAATGGGCATCCAGGTATGACTGGTCACCAGGCAGGAGTCTCTGTGCCCAGGGTCCTGCTGGGTTTGGGGGTTCTGGGTAGACAGGGTGGCCCCTGCCAGTAACACTGCTGAGTGGTGCAGCCTGGAATCCTAGCACTCGGGAGGCTGAGGCAGGAGCGCAGAAGCCTCGGTAGGAGGACCTCAGAGGCACCGGGGACTGCCGCTCAGCCCAGACCTGAACGGGCTCCTTGGGGTCCTCACTGCTGCCTTCCTAACCCCACCCGGGGGACACAGCGCTGGCTGCACCTTGCTCCTTCCCCTCTGGAGGAGGGGCTTTCAGGGTCTTTAACCAGGATGTAGGCTCATGGAGGCACAGGCCTGCGGTCCCCACACCCAGGCGGCGGAGGCAGGAGGGTTGCTGCAAGTTAGGGGCCATCGTGGACTTCCAGTGAGACCCTATCTCAAAATTTCAAAAATAAAATAGTGCAACCAAGATGCAGACTTGGGCAGAGCAGGGATGGCGTGGCACAGTGCCCAGGGAAGCCCAGTGGGCCAGTCCTGCCTGTGCCCAGGCCCTTCTTGTGCTCCTGTGTACAGGTGCTACTCCATTCTGGGTCCTGTGTGGGCCACCTTCCCTAGGGGTCCCAGGAGGAGGAACTCCCCTCTTTCTAGCTCCTATTTCCACCTTAGAACCACATACAACTGTTTCTGTAGATCAGACAGGGTGGCCAAATACTACTCTGTGTAGTTTAACTTCCTTCTTCTCCCCATCTTCCTCCCACTCCTTTTTTTTTTTTTTTTTTTTTAGCCAGGTCTCATTGGCCTTGAACTCACAGTGATGCCCCTGCCTTGGCCTCCAGAGTGCTGGGATTACAGGCCCCCTGGACACCCCAAGATGGCTCACGCTGCAAGTTAGGGGCCATCGTGGACTTCCACCAGACTCCAAGGATGGGAGGTGGACGGAGTGGAGGGAGAAGACGGGAAAGGGTCAAGATATATTTATATGCCTTGGTTCCTTTGATGTCTGTGTTGACTATGTACTGAACACACCCACTAGTCAGAGGCTCCAGGATGTGGTTGGATGCAAATGCCCTGGGTTTGAAACCCTAGAAAAGAATAGAAAAATACAAGTAAGTATTCATTATTACTATTATTATTTTTGAGACAGGCTCTTACTGTGTAGTGGAGCCTGGCCTTAGACTCATTATGTAGCCCAGGCTGGCTCTGAACTCATGGCAATCCTCCTGGCTCTGCCACCCGAGTGCGAGAATTACACGTGTGAGCCATGACCTCCCCCTTCATTTTTTTCTTTTAAAAAACGTCCTAATTATATTTTCATTCTTAGAACCCTTCGTTGTCAAATTTTTGTTCAAATGTACAAATTCTACTTGTATGTATGGATTTTAAACTCTTGGGTGCCAGGCATAGTGGCACACACCTGTAATCCCAGCACTCAGGAGGCTGAGGCAGGAGGATCCTCTTGAGTTTGAGGTCAGCCTGGGCTACATAGTTCAAGATCAACCTGAACCACACAGTGAGACCTTGTTTCAAAAACAAACAAACCAAAACCCAAATTCTTAGGGCTCCTCTTTGGCTGTGGGAATCTTAGACGTTCCCAAAAGGGTAAGGTTTGAAGTGTGGAGGGCTCAGCACCCTGGGGAATCCTGCTCCTGATAGGCGGGGCAGGGATAAACACCCCAGCGTGCTGGCCTCAGCTGGCTAATCGCGAAGTGCATCCCACGTGGTCTCTGGAGGGCAGGGCGGCTGAGTTCCCCAGGCCATGAAACACTCATCAAATACATCTCGAGGGTTTGCTCCCCTCCCTGTGTTTATCTCTCCATTCCCATGAGGAGCTTCCTGTCATCTTCAGCTCCCTCCTCCTTCCTCCCTCCTTCCGTCCCTCTCTTTCTGTTGTTTTGGGACAGAGTCTCACTCTGTAGTGCAAGCTGGCCTTGAACTCACTGCAATCCTCCTGCCTCGGCCTCCTGAGTGCTGGGACAATGGTTGTACACCACAAATGCCCAGCTCCCTGTAATCACTTCCTCAACAAACTATTCACAGTGAGAGGTTTGTCTCAAGGTCTGCTTTCGGAGGGAGCAGGCCATGTCTAAGGCCTTTAAGGTTCTACACACAAGTGGTTCATGGGGGGTTCCCTGCAACCCTGGGGGGTCTTGGATACTGATTTCTGTTCTCCAAGGTCCATGAGAGGAATTGTTCCCCATTGGGCTTCTCAGTGTGTTGTTCTGGGCCCAGACATAGAGCCCAAATACCTTAGGGACAAAGTACCTGTCACACAGCACAGGACTTGGTTTTACCCAGTCTGTGCTTCAGATTTCCTTAGCCCTTTCAGGCCTTTGAGAAAATGGAGACTGTTTTATTCAACCTTTCTACTTATCCTCACAGGGAGAATTCATCAAGTTATAAAGGAAGTTCCGGCTTTGTTTTTTAAACATATGTACTGCTCAGGGGTGCCATGCCCACCTGGCAAATGCAAGGTCCCGAGTTAGATCCCTAGTACCACCAAATAAACAAGGAAAAAACCATACATATATACACATACGTGTTTAACATGTGTGTGTGTGTGTGTGTGTGTGTGTAGTTTTGGTGGTGCTGGGGATTGAACCTAAGGCTTCTGTACTATTCATCCTCATCCCTTTTTAGATAATTCACTACCATAATTCACCAAGTTACCCAGGTGGAGTTTAAACTTGCAATCCTCCCTCAGCTTTCTAGAGCACTGGTATACAGAACTGCACCAACCCGTTTATGTATCTTTGCATATGTACTTAATATATGGACATATATAGAAACATTTTTTTCCTGGTGCTGAGCATCAAACCTAAGGTCTTGGGCATGTTAGGGAAGTCCTCTAACACCGATCGGACCCCTTTTATATTATTTATTTTATTAAGAGACTGGTTCTTGCTGTGTACCCCCGGCCGGTCCCCAACACTTTGGGTTCAAACTGAGGATAGCAGCAGCAGCCTCTTGGCGTATGATCCACCTGCCTCAGCCTCTCAAGTAGCCCAGACTGCAGACATGTGCCTGTCCTAGGAAAGCATCACCCTGATTTTTCCGAGTGTCTCCCGAACCCTGGTTATGTACCTCTGGCTCTGCACCATCTCTTGGTTGGGTTCCCTCCTCCCTCAGCTTGGTAGCACTCCTCGCACTTGTCATATTTTTAGGATTAGTTTCCTTCTGAATTTACAGACAGCAGCCAGGGGCGAACTGGGCAGTGCATCAGATGACCTGGGTTGTCTCAGCCACGAGACCTACTTAAAGGGTGTAAGCTACACTGCCTTCCTCTACACAACGGGAATAATAGTACTTACTCTATAGTGTGACCTGAGCGTTATTATTTCGGGTGTTTCTGAGACTTAGTCCTGCTATGTAGCTCAGGCTGGCCTCAAACTCACTGTGACCCTCTGGCCTCAGCTCCGTGCACCACCAGGCTGGGCCTGAGTACTCAGGAGTGTAAAGCAGTGAACACCTGATATTTAAAACTTCCACTTGTGCTCTAAATGCGTGGCATTCGCTATCTTTTTGCTTTATTTTACTTGACATACATTACTGTAGACCCTACGGAAACGTCATGTAGATCCATCACTATGGAATATTTAACAAACAAGAAAGATGTTTGACGACTGTAAATATCAGGGTCACTGGCCTCTAGCACAAATAAATGCTGGCCCTTCAGTCACTTTTTAGTCTGCAGGAATTTTGGCCGGTGCTGGAGCCGCGACCTACTGGTGTTCCCGTATCTGTCCTGATTTACCAGTAATTTTTCACGTACTTTACTCACAAGAACTTGCTAAGCAGAAGTGTGTGGCATCAGCAGAAAAAACCCTTTTACTTCCTGAGTAGCTTGTCCCAAGGCTCGGATTGAAGGAACACCTACCCGGAGGGTGAGCAGCTCAGGTTTCCAGTCCTGGCTTTGAAAGTGGACTTGATTTCCGAAGGGGCCGTAAAGCCCTCCGAGAAGGGAACTATGCATCAGGTCAATGGCTCCGTTTAAGAATCTGCCGCTCCCGTCCCACTCAACAACTCAAGAACTCTGCAGAACAGGAAAATAATTTTTCACTTATGAACCATAAAAAGACACAAATCGATTCAGTGAGGAAATCTGTGGAAATTTCCACATTTCGTTTTCGCGAGGTCTGTGATGTGGCGCGGGGTGCTGGGGACCCAGCGCTCATAGAAGCTGTCGCGGTTACTTCAGGTTCCTGGTGTCGCCAACGGGAGGCCTTTACGTAACGTCCGCCAGGCCGAGCCTTTTTGGCTCCACAGCTGACTAGGCTTCCCCTTGAAATGCAGCCGCGGGGGAAGGCCGGGAGCAACGGCGAGCCTTGCGGGTCCACCGCGCTACGGGGCAGCACCAGGGACCGCGCCACCTCGCGCCCGCGACTCGCGCCGGCGGGCTGCCCTCGCCCCCCCCCGCGCGACCACGTGCTCTCTCGAAACCTAGCGCTCCGACCCCGCCTATTGAGGGCGGAGCTCGGCCCCGGAAGCACCAATCGGCGCGCGTCTTACAGCACCGTGGAGCGCCGGCGTCGGGCCGTCCAATCCCGGGTGCCACAGCGCCGGTTCCTCCGAGCCCGGCCCCCAGCCCCGCCCCTGCCCGCTGGCCTCACCGCCCCTCCCCCGCCCCGGCACCGCCCGCGAGGCGGAGAAACTGGGGCAGAAGTGAAGATGGCGGCGGCGGCCTCTCGCCCGTGACGCGCGGCCCGCGCCCGCCCCGCCCGCCGCCCGCCGCCCGCCGCCCTCCGCCCAGACCCGCGCCGGCGCCCGCTCGCCCCGGCGGCCCGGCGCCATGACGTCCATCCACTTTGTGGTGCACCCGCTGCCGGGCACCGAGGACCAGCTCAATGACAGGTACGCGGCTGAGGTGGGGCTGGGCCGCGGCGGTGGGGCCGGGCCGCAGACGGCGGGGACGAGGCCCGCGGCGCGGACGAGGCCCGGGGCGGCGAGGCCGGCCAGGCCTAGAGTCCTTGTTCGTCAAAGTTGGATCGAGGCGGACAATGCGACGCGGGGGAGGGGCGGAGCCGGCTCCTCACCGCCGGCCCGGGTCGGGGGCGGCCGTGACTGGCCGGATCCAGGCCCTGTGGGGCCCCGCTGTCGGCCGAGCCGGAACGGGGGAGTAGGTCGGGCCCCCACCCCCCTCCGCCCCGGACCGGCCTTTTTGTTTCTCTCCATCCTAACGCTCGGTCTCCGAGTTGAGATCTGACAGCTGGGCGCCGCGCGTGGGGCGCACGGGAGCTCGGGGTGCAGCTCGCGGGGCCCCGGTGTTCGGCACTCTGTGCGCCAGGGCTGGGCTTGCCTGGGCGGTGGAGGAACCTGGGTGTTTAATTTTGTGTGTGTGTAATTTTCTTTTCTTTCCCTTTTTTTTTTTCCTTCTTTTTTGGTCTCCTATAAAGCTGTGTTGCTTTGGCTTCTTCCCCTTCCTCCGCCACCCTCTTCCCCTGCCAGGTTAGGAGATTGGATTGCAGGGCCGCGTGCTCCCGGGGCACGGAGGTAAAGCAGGAAAAGTTCCTTTACTTTTGTGAAACAGACCGCGAGCAAGGCCTGAGCGGAAGCGGGTCGGAATCCAGGACTCGACCTCCTTAGGGGCCAAGTGTTTCCAGGGCGGAAAACAGGCGTCCTAAGTCTCCCTTGCTTCCGATCACCCCCAGCTGCATTTCTACAGAGGTACAAGGCCTTCTGGCACCAAGTTTAGAAACGAGGTGTAATTTTCGCTAAGTGACCCGGTGACTTCAGCCTCATGACGCCCTGCTTGCCATGGGCTTCCCGGGGAGAGGGAGAAGCCTGGCTGGCTGGAGAAAGAGCTGGGCTGCTCTCCGTGTGGGAACAGCTTTTAAATTCAGAAATGGCCTTGTGGTTGCTGGCTCTGGGCTCAGGTTTGTGTGACTCTGCTGTAACCACATTGTTAGATACATGTTTATAAAAACTTGAAATACTTGCTGAAACTGTTAACCATTTGGAGTTGTCTCCTAGCTCTTTTAAATAACAAAAGTAACATTTATATTGTCTAACATTTTGTGAACCGCAGAGGTCATTTTAACACTAGAACCTAAAGTTTTAAATTTTAGAGGTAGGCTAGCAGTGAGGACAGTGCTGCTGTCATTCACAGAAACATGCCTGTAGTGCTTGTCACATAACTCATAACTTAGTTGCAGCAGCAGGAGAGAAGTAGGGCATGTTTTCTATATTAGTCCCCACTTTTTGTACCAAGAGCCCTGGCTGGCTACTAAGTTATGCATGCCAAACCTGGTTTGCAGTCATTTCAGTTTTTAATATTCCCTTTGCTTCAACTGTTTGTGAAATTTAAAAGTAACTTAAAAAAAATTTTTTTTTGTTTTATATTTTGGTGCTGGTAATTGAACTCCGGGACTTGAACTGAGTCACATCTCCAGGCTTGAGATAGGATCACCCTGATTTGTTCAGCCTTTCAGAGTGCTGTGATTACAGGCATGCACCACCACCCCTGGCTACAAGTAATACGACTTTAAAAGCTTTTTCCATTCCTAGCATTCTTCTAGAGCTAATATACATTATTCAGACTGATTCAAATACCAGTATACAATATTAACATCTAGATCACCATTAATTTTTTCATGAAATAAGGAAACAGTTGAATTATATCATGTTGCATTAAGGTGGCAGATAGATTAGAAAAGAGAAAAATGTGCTGGGTAGAATTTTAGGAGTCAAGTTGGGTGTGGTCTTTGAGACAATCAGGGGACCTTAAGTCTTGAAGTTGATTTGTGACAGAAGCTGTTGTGTGTTTATTTTTTGAAGTTGAATGATCCTTTTGGATACCTGTTTGTAAAGTAATTGGCTCAAACTTTTCTTTTGGTAGTATTGGGGATTGAACTATATCCCCGTCCTATTTTCCTTAATTCTGAGACAGGGTTAAATTGTTAAACTATAACTTGTTAAGTTGTAGCTTGAAGAAATTATTTCCAAAAGAGATTGTTTTAAATTAAATTTAGGGCAAAGATTCCAGGATTTTCTTACCGTCAGATAAAAGTTTTACCATAGTAAGTTTTGGATTTAGAAAATTTGGTATAGCACCTGCCTGGCAAGTGCAAGGTCCTGAGTTGATCCCCAGTGCCAAAAAAAAAAGTACTGTCATCACTTCATTGTAATATGAGAAATGGGATGATGAGAGTCATAGGTGAGCAATAAATGATAGTTTTTGAGGAAAAAGTATATAAATCAGTAGACTTTGCCCTTACACTAGAAGCAGTAGGACTAGTTAAGGTGCATGGTACTGCACATCAGTTGCCCAGTGAAAACTTCAGGAGCTGAGCATGGTTGCATATGTCTGTGAGCTCAGCACTTTAGGAGGTTGATGCTGGAAGATTGAAGTTCAAGCTCATACTGGACAATTTAGCAACTTTATGAAAACCTGTTGAAGAAAAATTTTCAAAGATAGATGATGTAGCTCAGCTCCAAAAAAGGCATTGGGTTCAATGCCTAGTACCAAAAAAGCAAAAAACTTTTGGTACTTGCCTAGCACGTGTGAGACCTTGGGTTTGAGTGTCAGCATTGACAAAAACTAAAAAGATGAAGGAAAACAAAATTTTGGGGGCTGAAAGTAATCAATATTTTCTTTTCCAAATAGGTTTTCTTTTGTGCCATTTTGACTTTGTTTTCAGGGACTTCTTGAATTAGTGCCAAATTCCTGCTTGTTATTATCTCAGAAGCAGCAAAAGATCCTGGGACACAGGTCTGCATCTTGAGGTGGAGTGTGCCTGGCAGGTGTGGTGGGCTGAGCACCTGTCCCTCTTCCTGGAGCAGCTGGTTACTCTGGGAGCCTGTCCATAGTACCCAGCAGGCTGTTGAAGTTCTGCCTTGGGTGATGGTCAAATTCAGGCCCTTTTTGCTTGCCTTGTGACCTGTATTCCAGAATATTTCAATGGTCTCAAGAATCCCAACCCTTAAGGCTTTTGATTCCTTCTTCCCCTTAACTCCTGAGGGCTCCAGATTAACTCTTCCTTTTGTGGGGCTGGGACTAAAATCCAAGGCCTCATGTATGCATGACAAGAATCTACTGGAGTGCTGCATCCCCGGGCTTTTTGTATTTTTTGAGACAGAGGATGGGCCTTGGACTTAGGATCTTACAGTACCAGCTTCTGAGTAGCTTCGGTGATGGATGGGCATCACTATGTCAGGTTAGACTTTGGCTTCTTGTCAGGAGCCCCTCTAAGGTGAAATCGGTAAGGCTGGTTCCCAGATTAGTCCTTAGGTGTAGCTTGGTTACAGTACAAACCAGTTTTCATTGTTTATTTTACTTACATTTTTTTGAGATGGGATCAGTATGTAGTTCAGACTGACCTTGAATTTAACTGTAGCCCAGGGTGTCAATACTCTTGCCTCAGCCTCCTCTGTGGGAGCTGTACTCATTGTTTGTTTCAATGTGGAATGTTACTGGAAGCTTTGCCTTTAGACAGCACAATGTGATATGCCAGAATAATTGGCTTGGTTAAGATTATCCTCTGAGTGTTTCTCTGCTAGTTTCCTCTTGCATGTTGTTAGGCTAGAGGGTAAGGCTTGAAACTTTGTATCTGTCAGAAAGTTCCTCCCTGTTAGGACCCTTACTCAGATACAGGACCCTTAGGAAATGGGGGTAGGGACGGAACCCAGAAATTTCTCTAAGCTGCTTTTGTGTGCTGCTGTCATGCAGACAGAGAACCAGAGCTCAGATAACTTGTGTTAGAAGATTCTTAGCCTCCAGTGAAGTCTCCAGACTGTCCTAAATTTGTCATTCCCAGTGAACAGCAGCTCTGCCCTTCAGGGTCTCTAGCAGTGTCTGGAGACTTTTGCTTTTGTTTTTTGTTTTTCCACGCTGAGATTAACGGATGGGCTGGAGTCCGTGGAGCCTGGTGTGTCACCATGCAGCCTAGGAGTGTGTGATTGGTTAGGCCTGGGCGTTGCTGGGTGCAGCCCAGTGCCTTGTGGGCCACAGCGGCCCCAACAGGGTCTGCTCCAGTCCAGAACATGCCAATTTACAGAAGCTGAGGAGCTGGCCTGGATGTGCTGCAATGCAAGTGATAGAAAAGTTAGTGCAAATAAATGACTGCTGTGAAGAACATTTTAAGAAATGATTTCTCTGAAGAAGAATTCAAACAGTGTTCTGCCTGTCTACTCATCCACCCATCCATCCATTCACCCATCTACTCAATGTCTTATCTTTTTGTAGTACTGGGCAATTTAGCAACGTAGGAACCCTGTCTCAAAACTAAAACAAAAACCAAAGCAAAACCAGTCTGGGATGTAGTTAGGACACAGCCCTGGGTTTAAGCCTCGTACTGCAAGAAGGAAAAAACAGAAGGACAACTTAATGGGGTATTTTATATTATTTTCTTGTTAACTAATGTAGCAGAAGTAAACTGCTTCAAGTGAGAAATGTGGTAGGTCTTTAGATAACTGCATTATAACATTCCCGTTTTTTGAGGATAGAAAAGTATTAGCATTTAATATACTTTTTAAAAAATTTGACCACATTCGTAGTACACAATGATTGTGTTCCTCATGGAGTGTTGTTGGTCCGTGAACATAACACATCTCAATTCTTCATCCCCTTCTCTCCCTCCATCTCTTAATACCTTCCTGTAAACACATAGTTTATCTTATTTGCATAGCATATGTATGGTACTCAGTTTTTGATAGTATCATTTACCTTTTTAAAAATTGTTCTTACTAGTACATGTTTGTAGTACATAAAACATTTTCATTTGGATTTGGTGGTGCACACCTATGATCCCAGCACTCTAGCCTGACTGGGCAGGAGAATCTCAAAGTGACTTTGTAGGACCCTGTCTTGAAATAAATACAGAAGGCAGAGGATATAGCTTAAATGCTAAACCCAGTATTGAAAAGTAAATTCTTTTTTTTTTATTTTAATTTACTTACTTTTATTTTCCTCCTTACTGAATTATATTTGACAGTACAACTTTAGGTGTGTAGTTGTTTGGTTTTAATAAATGGATACAGTTGTGTGGCTGCTACTGTCACTGCAAGATTACTTGACAGTACTTAGGATTTCCAGTTCCCTGCAACTTCTCTTGTTCTGTCCCTGTGCTGTGCTGTCTTACGGTTTTATAGATGTGGAGTCAGGAGTGTGGCTTCCTTCATTTACCAAATGCCTTTGAGATACATTATTTTCATAGCACATAATAGTTTCCTTTTTATCTTCATGGATACTATTTCATTGTGTGGATATAGCACAATTGTATTTATTTGTGTTTTTTTACACTACAATTTTAAAATCTTTCCTCATGGCTGGCTACTAGTGTTTATTTTCATTCAAAAACTTTTTCTATTTATAAATTTACATAATCCTAGGAAATCTGGAAAATATTCAAAAAATTTTTTTTGGCAAAATAAAAATTTTGCCAGGCATGGTGGTGCATGCCTTTAATTTCAGCACCAAGCCTGAGGCAGGAACCCAGGTGTGGTGGTTCTTGCTTGTAATCCCAGCATTTGGGAGGCCAGGGCAGGAGGATTCCCTGAGTTTGAGGCTTGCCTGGGCTACATAGTTCAGGGTGAGCCTGAACTACAAAGAGAGACGCTATCTCAAAACACTTTTAAAAGAGGGCTGGATCCATTTAGGTGCAAATGGAGACATCTGGAGGATATACTAATAAGTGAAATCAATAGATCACAGATAGACAATTCCCGGATCTTCTCTTTGGCATGAACACCTGTAGATGCAAATGAGTTCTAGAAAGTAGGACAGCTTTTATAGAGTGGAATATTTCTATAGGAAACTTGGTGTGGG
>PVIC010043953.1:0-15368 GCA_004025085.1 Thryonomys swinderianus
CTCTGGGGTGTGACAAAGGCCTAAGAAGGTGACGCTTGAGTTGCAAGAATGAAGAGGCGTCCAGTAGGGGGCGCTACCGGACGAAGGGCCAGAACCAGTGCTCGCCGGCCCTGGCCCGCAGGTGAGTCACGGCACCGAGAGGCAACGTCCAGCGCGTGAACACGGCGCTCCGTACGGGCCGCTCCGTGGACAGCACGCGACTCCACCAGCCTGTGGAGCGAGGCGGGATGGGCCCCGCTTAAGCGTTGGAAACCAAAGCACAGAGTTCACGCCGTCTGTCCAGCGGCCCACGGTGAGCAGGAAAGAACCGGAACCCTCTCACTTCCAAGGCCGCAGTCCGAAGCCCTGCGTGGGCCCCACGGGCTCGAGAATTTCAGCGTTCTGACCAGAGGCCGGGCGCGTTCTGACCTGCAGGCGGCTCGTCCCTTGCTCTCCCCCGGACTTTTCAACTACTTTCTCTCCTGGACTGAAGAGCTGGGCACCCACACCTCTCAGGACGACTTGCCAGCCAAGGCCTCGCCCAGGTCCTGGGGCACGTTGGGAAATTTGTGGTTTAAATCGCAGGGGACAGCAGCCTTTTCTCCATTTACAATGAAGTGACAGTAGGGGGCGACTTCTTATGATGTTTCCTTCCAGTCGGTGAGTTTGCTTATTCTTCAAACACCCCTGAGCCCCGCTTCTTCAACCACAGACCCGAAGGGTCCCTGACCTTGACCTTCCACTTTGGTGTCACCTTTCAATCACCTCCCACCAGGCCCCAAGTGTGACCCATCTTCTAGACTGCCCCTCCTCCACACTATTCTGTGGGATTTTTGCCTTTAAGTGCTTTCTAAATCACTAGAAAGACCTTCCTCAACTACTCAGCTAACTCTACCCAGCCTCACGGAAACGCTGATCTAAAGGGCAGATGGCACCAGATGTCAATCATGCCAACTGGACCAAATGGCAGGGTACGCTGGCAGCAGCACAAAGCTGAAGTGTCTGCTTAGCATGAAAAACATGTGACATACGGACCATCTTCATCCAAAAAACCTAGAAACGGGGTCACTTTCTCAACACGAGTGTAATGACGTCTGGAGGGTTAAGGATTAAGAATCTCTGCTTTGGAGCTGGGAATATATAGCTCAGTAGAACAGCACATGTATGTTCAATTCCCAGGACCACAACATTACTCTGAGGTTTTAAAATTGTGCGTGGTTTTTTTTCCTGCTGGAATTCACAGACCCAGCCCTAGAAACCCACATGTGCACAGCTGAGAAAGTTACGTGAACACCTGACCCTTCCAAATGCCACGCCCATTACCCTCTTACGAGTCCAAGCACTCCCTGCCTAAAAAAAATACTAAAAACCTGGGGCCGGAGATTTAGCTCAGTGGTTCTGTCGCCTGTCTGGCAAGTGCAAGGTCCTCAGTTCGATCCCTGGTAACCACATACAATGCTGGACATGGTGACTCACACCCACCAGCAATCAACACCACATACCACAGTGCTGGGCATGGTGGCTCACGCCTGTAATCCCAGCACTCGGGAGGCAGAGGCAGGAGGATTGCTGAGTTCGCGGCGGCTTGCCTGGGCACCATAGTGAGCTCAGGGCCAGCCTGAACTACAAAGTGAGACCCTGTCTCAAAAAAAACACAAATACTAAAAACCTGACCTAAAATATTCTATTAGTTGGAAATTTACATTCATGCTTCAATATTATCAAATTACGTTCTACAAAACTGCTAAAAAGTAACTGCTTTTTTTTTTTTTTAATTTTAAAAGACTAGTGAGGAACTTTAAGAAATTAGGTCATTTCCACTAGTATTTTACTATATTTTCTATCAACATTCTGGGAGAGAGTTCAGAAAGCAATACATGTAGCACATTAAGAGAAAGAAGAGAGAAGAGAAAAGCAAGGAAAGTAGAATGTTTGAAATACTATACAAAGAGAGAAATATATAAGCTAAGCAATATTTGATAAATGACACTGTATAATTTATACTTTTTTATTAAATGCATAAAAAGTAGTCCTTAACAAGTTTGAAATCAAACACAAGGCATATAAGCTATATCCACCCAAAAACTTACTTTGGACACAATCTATATTACATTCAGTGTCTGCATATTCACAAGATAGTGTCTGCAAAGTAAACACAAAACAACCATTACCTTATAGTTCAGTACATATTTGATAGTTTCAAAAGATGACTTTTTCGGGCCAGAGGGTTAGTTCAGTGGTTCCAGCGTCTGCCTCGCAAGCGCAAGGTCCTGAGTTCAATCCCCGGTAACCACATACAATGCTGGGCGTGGAGACTCACGCCCACCAGCAATTAATGCCACATACCACAGTGCCGGGCATGGTGGCTCAGGCCTGTAATCCCAGCACTCGGGAGGCAGAGACAGGAGGATTGTTGAGTTCCAGGCTTGCCTGGGCTACATAGTGAGCTCAGAGCCATCCCGAACTACAAAGCGAGACCCTGTCTCAAAAAAAAAAAAAAAAAAAAAGATGACTTTTTCAACCAATTGCCCATTTTGTGAAAAATACATCAAGACTCATCATAAGGGCTCCATTTTTAGGAAGATATGTATCAGTTACTAAAACAAAGCTCAACTTTTTAATTATCAAGATATTGCTTCTGACTTACCATTGACTTTAAAATAGTATATATGCTTATATATTTCTTGTGACTTTTTAAAAATCTTCAACACTTGAATATAATTATGAAAGTCTTTATTCAGTAAACATGACCTATTTTAATACAAGTCCCCAAGGTTTAATTCACCAAAAGTCTGCATCTATTGCCTGCCCGCTGGGCTCAGTGTTAAGTCCGATTGTGTAGCACACGCAACAGTGCAGGGTTCACTTGATAAGACGAACCCTCCAGGTGGAAGGAACTGCATGAGACGGTCCCTGCAGGCGCTCCCTGTCCCAGAGGTTCTGAGACACGGCCGGACACAGCTCCTGCGTGGCCTCGGCCCCCAGACCGAGATACAGATCTCACCTCTGAAGGTGCATCAGATGCACTGGCAAAACTTGAGAAACACAAAATAAAACAAGTGCACAAATGTTTCAGCACGCACGCGGACAGTGGTGTCCAGGAAGCAGCACCTGGGATCCCGATGTGCCTGGGCAGCACCGTGAGAGCAGGTGCAGCCGCACCAGCCCTGGGCACCCCAGAGCCCGCTCCGAGACACCCGGGCCCTGGCCCTGCCCGGCGGCTCAGCACGGCCCCTTCACAGATCTACTGAAATTCTCAGCTAAAAGAGCTGAGTCGAGGGAATTCTGAGGCCAAGAGCATGTGTTAAAGAAGGAAATGACTCTTTCAAACAAATTATTTAAACCCCTAAGAGACCGGTCTTACCGCCCCAAACCTAATGTGTCCTGCCCTCCGCCTGCTATGGAATCAGAGGCAGCAGTGACTCGGTGTACCCAACAGTGACGTGGTTACAGACGGGCTCTAACGACACGCCTTCCGGTCCCTGCCTAACAGGCTGCAGAGCAGCTGAATGGAACACGCACTGGATGAGAGGGCGCAACCCAGTCCTGATGGAAAACCATGAGACAATGAAAGGTCACCTTTCCCTCACGCGCTCAATCCCTACCAGGAGCCTCAGGGAAAACCTAAGGACACAAACGGCGTCACGCTGCCTGTCGGGAAGCACCCGACGTGGTTACCTCCGGAGCAGGTGACGGCCAATCTCACTCCACGCTCGGGACTTCTCAGACCTCGAGAACTGCCGCTCCGTGTGCCGGGGGTGGGACTCAGCACAGACGTGGCGGCCAGGCCCAGTGTGAGAACTCCCGCCCGCCCGGCGGCGGCTGTGGCCCACCCGGGGGCCACACGGAGTCAGGCCGTGAGCCGGACCAGCGGAGGACCCAGCGTCCTGCGGCCCCAGGCGTCTGGGCGGAGCCTTTCCCGTCCCACCACGCACCTGTCCAGGGCACGCGATGGCACCGCTCACGCAGCCTAAGAAGAGGCCGCCGGACAGCAGAGCTGCGCCACCCGAAGGGCGGTCGGTTTAGAGTAAGACACCAAGACGGTCACTTCACACTCAGAGAGCTAAAGCTTCTCACTAATTTGGGCAGCTCAGCCTACACTCGTGATCATCAGTTTTCCAGTTTACAAACATCCTAGGGCCAAAATGATGAATTTTGTAACAGAGAAAACAACGTTGAAAAATCACATGTAAATATCAAAACCAAGTGACACCGCCTCCGCCGCTCGGGTGGGCAGAGCCCGCCGCATCCGGCCGGCCGGGGCGCAGCTTCTCAGCTCCGTTTGGCCGGCTTGGCCGTGAGCTGCTTCTCTCGCTCCAGCTCCTTCTCCCGCTGCTGCTCCCTTTCCAGCTCTTCCTTCTGCCTCTTCTGCTGCAGTTTGAGCGCTCTCTTCTGTCAGGAAAAAAATTAAAAACCAAGAGAACAAACAAAGGTTATGGCCTCCTTTGAGCAAATATGCTTTCAGGTCATGAATACATGTCAATGTCATATTTAAGTTTCTAAATTCATTCTGGGCAATTTAAGGTTTCCTTCATGTAAAAAAAAAAATTCTTTTTGCTATTCTACTGCTCTCTTTACCACCCTCACTCCCTGTCTTTACCCTCCCCTGGCCTCTCCCCTCTGCCTTCTTCTGCCTCAGTGTCCCCAGCAGCCGGGGCCAGGGAGTGCCCACGGGCCCAGCTGTGCCCCGAGCTCTTGTTCACACAGCTGTGGCGGGCGCCCCACCCAGGGAAGGTGAGCCAGAGCCCGGCTGTCAGCAAAGCAGCTCAGGGTTAAGAGCAATGACGGTCTGGAGGACGGGGAGACAGCTCAGCTGGGGAGCACCGGCCCAGCAATCAGAAGCCGACTCCACCCCCGGCACACAGAGAAGACTCCCCCGCGGGGAGCCGGGCTCACCTTCAGCTTGGACGTCTTCTCGTGCAGCAGCAGCATGTCCCTGCGGATGCTCACCAGCTTGGCGTGGTAGTGCTTCGCCTCCGTGAACTCCCAGGGAAGGAGACAAGAAGTCAAGTCAAAAGAGACTGAAATGTCCACACGGTACCTGCATCGGCGCCTACGTTAAAGCTCAGTCTTCCTAAACGGACCCTTTAGTTACAGCCTATGCTGTAGGAACACTTTAAATTCCAAAATACCAACTATGAAATGTTTAAGAGGATCTTAGAAACATTTGACTCTGTCCAGACTGACAAAGCGGTTCTAAACATTGGGTACAGACATTTGGCTTTAAAGACACACAATATGAGCCTGACACTTAAGTAAGAAGGTCCACTATGAGCTTCGCTCAAGAAACAGAAGACTTGGGCATCTGAAATGAACAGACACTTCTCAGAGGCAGAAGTCAAAGCAGCCAAGAAGCATATGAAGAAATGTTTAACATCATCATTCATTCGAGAGATGCAGATGAAAACAACACTGAGATTTCATCTCACACCACAAAGAATGGCTATTACAAAATCAACCAACGATAAATGCTGGCGAGGCTGTGGGCAGAAAGGAACCCTTCTCCACTGTTGGTACAACCATTATGGAGATCTGTGTGGAGATTCCTCAGAAAACTAGGACTACAGGTCCCATTCGACCCTGCTATCCCCCTGCTAGGAATATACCCAAAGGTATAAAAATCACATTGGAGGGGCCGGAGGGTTAGCTCAGTGGTTCCAGCGCCTGCCTCCCAAGCGCAAGGTCCTGAGTTTGATCCCCGGTAACCACATACAATGCTGGGCGTGGAAACTCACGCCCACCAGCAATCAATACCACATACCACAGTGCCGAGCGTGGTGGCTCATGCCTGTAATCCCAGTACTCAGGAGGCAGAGACAGGAGGATTGCTAAATTCAAGGCTTGCCTGGATTACATAGAGAGCTCAGAGCCAGCCTGAACTACAAAGCAAGACCCTGTCTCAAAAAAAAAAAAATCACATTGGAAAGACAGATGTACACCCTTGTTCACAGCAGCTCAGTTCGTGATAGCCCAATCTTGGAAACAACCCAAATGGCCATCAGCTGAAGACCGGATAAAGAAGATGTGTTTTTTTAAAAAAATGAATTATTACTCTGCCATAAAGAATGACAAGATTGATTCATTTATGTGCAAATGGAGACACCTGGAGGACACACTAATAAGTGAAATAATAGAATGCAGATATGCAAATACCAGATCTTTTCTTTGATATAAGCACCTGTAGAGGTAAAGGAACTCTAGAATGTATGACAGTTTTTGTAGAACGGGAAATATCCAAAAGGAATTTGGTGTGGGAACGTAATGAGGGGAATGAATAAATATGATTCGGAAAAAAATAAAAGAGTATTTATACAGGGGGTGGGGAGGGGTAGGTGGGCAGGGATGTGGGTAAAAATGAGAATTGACCTGTGTCGCATATTGGTACAAACTCTCCAATGTTGTGTGTGGTTGTGAGCTATGTATATAATGGACCAATAAAGTTTACTGAATAATGAAAAAAAAAGACACAGAAGACTCTGCGGCCCTTGCGGGGAGAGAGCTGGGCACACAGGGCTGTTTAGCTGACACGTCTGCCCATCAGGCAAGCCACGCCACAACCAGGGATCTCACAAAGACAGCGCCAGGCCTCCCGCATCCTCTGAGGGCCCCTGCCCGGCTGCCCAGCATGCCAGGAGAAGGTCGGAGGGTGCAAGGTCTGGTGGGCGGGGGAGGGGAAGCAGCTGATTCTCAGGCGGGGCAGCTGAGGGAAGAAACGGCGCATCCTAGAGAGTGGGCGACAGGACCAGAGCGCAAGGGAAGCCACACTGCCGAGCAAGCGGTGCGCTGACACCCGCAAACCATCGGAGCCGACAGAAGGACAGACAGGGAGCCTCAGGCTGTTACAGGTCCTTATTAGAGGTACTTCCTCTGCCCCTCAGAACAAAGCAACGGGGTTATATCTGCCTGGCTTGTTCACCCAACACTCATGCATTCATTCGACAAACACCTATCACCTGCAGGATGGGCTCGGTAGAGCACACGGATAGGGCAGGGCAGCCTCGCTCTGCTCCGCACAGGCCAGCTCGGCTGAGTGGAGACTTTGCACCCATGACGCCAGGACTCTGCTGCTGCCACAGGAAGGCAGCCACAAGGTCCTTACTTTTGTTACTTGTCTTTCTTTAAAGAATGTCAGTTCCTCTCATCAAAAAAGCTACACAACTTCCAATGAAATTCAACTCAACTTCTGTACTGAAAGATACAACTGATCACTCTCAAAGTACCCATGTCAACCCATGGCATGAATTTACTACGGCATCATAAACACACCACATCGTTAAACAGAAGGTTAAGTGACAGAACCCTGAACTGATAGGAGACCACACTGCTTCCTGGTACAAACAGCACCCCAAAGCCCTCACTTCCGGCTCCCTCTGCCACGTCTCCAATGATGAGCAGATCTAAACCAGGTCCATTAACTGAACAAGCTCCATTTCCTATGACAAGTCCAACATTCAAAAAACTATTCAAAAACATGGAAATTTTCGTAAACCAAGGTTTCCTATTTGAAAAACAGAATTTAAATTTTAAAAATTAGAGGATTACGTCTGAGACATACGTGAGTCGTAAGGATAAGCATACATACTTCTAAAATAACAGACCATCAAGAACTTATACTCATGAAGTCATACTTACCAAAGCATTAATATCCAACATGGAATGACATTCTTTAAATTTTGAGATCTCTTGTTCCAGTGTATCTAATAACACAACCTGGTTCTGTCTGAAACAAAAGCACACAGCCAAAATAAAACTCAGACACTGGCAGCACTGGATAACATGGGCTTCATCCGCCTTGGCTAGAGCCAAAGGTCAGAGTCCTGTTGCAAACACACTGCCCTCTACAGCTGATCTGGCTTAGCGTAATCTTTACCAATGTTCCAAAGCCACATTCTGACAACTTAAATGTGATTTTCATTCTTGCCTCAATCTCAAAATCCAATACCTAAAAAATTAAATCATTTAAAAATATTTTATTAAGGGCCAGGGATTTAGCTCCTGGTACCATGACTGCCTCGCAAACTCAAGGTCCTGAGTACCAGAAAAGCAAAATTTAATGCTATTTTACAAACTCTGTATTATGCCCCAAAACATTTTTTTAATAGTGCCTTTTCTAAAAAGCTAAATGTCTTATATACCTTAAAATTGTAGGGCCAGGGATTCCGCTTAGTGGTTCCAGCATCTGCCTGGCAAGTGCAAGGTCTTAAGTTCACTTCCCAGTGCCACACACCACAATGCCAAGCGTGGTGATTCACGCCTATAATTCTAGCACGCAGGAGGATTGCTGTGAGTTCAAGACTAACTTGAGATACACAGTGAGTTCAAGGCCAACCTGAACTACAAAGTGAGACCTCGTCTCAAAAAAAAAAAGAGAGAGAGAATGAGAGGTACTTCTTAGGACAAATCATCAAACTACTCTGCACTCCTCCCAGAAATACGCCACAGTGATCGTTACACCGTACTGCACTTGAATCCTGTCGGAGCTCCGGCTGCTGGAGAAGTGAGCAGCTTACGTGAGCTCCTGAAGCGCTTGTTTCGATCTCTGCAGGTCCGGCAGGTAGTGAGAAAGCAATCCCTCCGCCAGCTGCTCCACGGCCTTGTCGTCCACCATCAAGTCCTCTATCAGCCCTTCATCTGGAGAAGCATCGCTCACCCCTGTTGCAAGCGAAAGTCAAATACAGGCAGCTCTTACGTTGCCACAGCACTGAAGGAGGCTGGGGAACCGTGCAGGAAGGAGGAGCAGGCAATGGTCACGAAACTATGCTTCCTTTACAGAGCACACAGAAATGTTTAAAAACTGCAATACCTAAAAATCTGTTTTCCAATCTACAAAAGTGAAAATAGGCATCACTGTTTATTTCACTACAGCTTGATATATTATTTAGATACAAAAGAGAGGTTCTTTTATCATTTGTTAGGGAGAAGAGATTTTTTTAAAACTTCTGTTAAGATTCAGCACTTTAGCCTGTAGTTCCAGTAAATTACAGTAAAAGACACACTGTCATTAACCCCTCAAAATACTCCCCCACAATTTGAATACACTTGTTCTGTCACTTTTGCTACTTTACTTTTTCTTGTTTTACTTTTTTTTTCTTTTCTTTTTTTGAGTTAGGGTCTCACTATGTAGCCCAGCTGGCCTCAAACTCGCAGTGATCCTGCCTCAGACTCCTGAGTGCTGGGATTAGAACCAAATGCCCAGCTGCATTTCTAAATACACAAGTCATCTTAATTAATGGACCTTTTTCTCTACACCCCAATCTTCTGGTTAAGTCTCAGTGGTTTATGAATATTTAGCTATTAAGAACCAAGTAATGCTAGGCATGGTGACACAACCTGTAATCCCAACACTTGGGAGGCTGAAGCAGGAAGATCTCAGGAATTCAAAGCCTACCTGGGTCTATTTCCAAATATGCAAGAATTCTGAGGATTGGAGGGGATACGATGTGATAAAGGAAGCAACGTGTGAGCGCAGGCCGAAATAAAACTGAGGCGGGGTGAGGCCCAGGCAAAACAACCATGCGCCCAGACTCTGAGGGACACTGAGTCCTGGCTCAACGGGGGTGATTTATTAGCGAGGGGTGAGGGTCCACGTACGGGCACTAGACGACTACAGCCTTCCCTTGGGGCAGTGAGAAAACTCAGTGGGACACGCACTGGAACAGCATTAAGACTGGGGGTGGGGCAGCCTTACAACTGCTGGGGTACGAGGCAAAGAGACGGGAGATGGAAACTACACAGTAACTTCCCCACACTCAACGGAGGACCCAGACAAGGGAGAGAGCCCAGCGCAATTCCAGATTCAGGTGAGAATAACTTGCCACACAGGATCAGGCATCTGCTTCGATTTCTGTCCCTGCCATGTCAAAGCACCCATCAGAGGGCAACAAACAAGGGTGAGGAAAGGAGTCCCAAGATTCCCAGTGAGAAATCTGCTTACAGTAGTGACGTACGGAGACGCAAGGGGAAGAGTTCACGGAGGCAAAGCACGACCAGGACTGCGCTGAGCTGGGGCAACGTCGGGATTTCTCTTAGAAATTAGATTTTGCTTTCTCATCTAGGTTCCTCACAGGAACCACAGAAAAACGCTGCGGGCGACATCTTCTCCATTCTCCCCGGGATGGAGACGGTACCGCAGGGCGCCGCCCGCAGGCTCGGTTCAGCGGACGCCCAGGGGCATCGGAACGGGACCGGGCGCGGCGACACCACCGGACAGGGCGCTGACCCGGGCGCTCGGCTGAACGACAAGCCGAGCCTCCTCCTGACTCTTCCCCAAGGTCGCCCGCGAGCAGGCGCCGGGGCCACACTGACCGCGCGACAGTTCCTGCCCGGCTCTTGGCCCGCCCGGCCCGCCTCGCGCGGGCGCCCTCAGTTCCCGGCCCCCGGCCCGGCCCAGCCCCGCCTGCAGCACGTACCCGGCGTCGGCTCGCCGTGCGGTCCTGTCGGGACCCCGTCCGGGGTCGGTGACCCAGGGACACTCATGTCCCTCTCCCTGGGCCGAGGAAGGGGCAACCGGGCCGACCGCCTGAAGCCGGAAGGAAGAACTCTCCCCCGCCAGCTCCCGGCCGGAGCCCAATGGCAGTCGCACCGGAAGTGACGGAACGGAAGTCGGCGAGCTCGCGGCACTTGACAGCTGCCCAGCGCTACTGTGAGGTTTCGGACGCTGCTGGGTCGGGGTGAGTACGTTTCCGCCGGGTCCTTGTGTCGCTGTCTGGGCGATAATGCACCGGCTGTGACAGGGCACCCGCTGGGGCCGCAGGCTTGGCGGGGACGCGCCAGCTTGGTTTCTTGAAGCTACGGAGAAGACGGACTTTTCAGTATTGCGTCCATGTTAAAAACTTGGAGAAGAAAGGCTGCCAGCTCAACATGCGATTTGAACTATTTAAACCTGGCTTTCCAGATCTGTGTGACTTTCAGCTTTGCTAAGTGGGGGTTTGCCACCAGTCAGTCTCTCCTTGATTGCAGGTGGTGAAGCTTCCGCAGTGGCAAGTATTGAACAAATTCACCAAACTTACTGAAACCACTTGTTGAGATCCTGTGGGATATGTCATGAACTTGATAGAAAACGCTTAGAAGTGAGCAGAGGCAGCCACAAACCAAGTAAAACAGTCTGTCTTCCCAACCATAAGCCCACTCTCTCTAGAATTTCATGGCCTCCTAGTGTTACTCCCCAATATTGCCCGTTTATTTTATTTTCTCAGCCAAAACTGTTTTCAGAAATTTAAGATTTATGTCAAGCCTCAGAAACGCATGGGTTTCCCATTGCCCTTATCAATAAATTAACCCCTTTTCCTTTTTGACTACTTTTCCACTCAATATTAGCTGCTTCTTAGTACCCACGGTAAGGAAGTAACTACCTCTCAAAGATGTTCAAAGCCTACCAAAACCAGTAAGTGTGTTAGATTGTGTAACAAGGGGGAATTGAGGTTGCTAATTACCTGACTTTGGAAGATCAACCTAGATTATTCCATGAGCCAGAAGTAATCCTAAATTTCTTTAAAACGTGAAGAAAGAGATGAAGGAGAATCAGGAGGAGAATGTGACTATGAAGAATGATTAGGCAGAGGCAACATTTTTTGCTTTGAAGACTGGGAAGGGAGCCAGCAGCCAAGACTGTGGGTAAGGAAATGAATTGTTCCCTGAAGTTTGTATAATGGAGCTCAGCCATGCGGATACCTGGATTTTATCCCAGTGAAACTTGCTTTGCACTTCTAGCCTATGCAGTTTGTAAGATAACGAACTTGTGGTGTTGTAAGTTTACAGAAAATGTGTTAACACAGCAATAAGAAAGTAATGTACTACGCCGGGCGTGGTGGCTCACGCCTATAATCCCAGCACTCGGGAGGCAGAGACAGGAGGATTGCTGAGTTCGAGGCTTGTCTGGGCTACATAGTGAGCTCAGAGCTAGCCTGAACTACAAAACAAGACCCTGTCTCAAAAAAAACCAAACAAAGTAAGTAATGTACTACCCTTCAGTTATCCTTTATTCCACCTCGGCATTCTAAAACTGCCCTTGCATGCCAGCAATGGTCTTGTTCATGAAGCAGTCTGGAATATTCTGTTCTCTTTAAAGTCTTCATCCTTCAAGGAGCTACTAAGCAGTACTTTTACTTCAAAATCATTCACCTTCCTACATCCCTTTTCATTCAGAAACATCTCTTGTACAAAGTATCCCCCTGCTGCTTAGCATTTAATCCATCCTTGTGTTATTTCCCTTGTCTTCTGTTATTAGAGTGCAAACTCCAGAGAAAATCTTTATTGAGAACCAAATAATTCTCAGTAAATGGTTAGTGAAAGAAATATTGATTCTCTAGCTTCCAATTCCAAATATCTATAATCTCCAAAATCTGAATCACGCAGTATTCCACTTGAGCAATATTCCACTTGTCTAAGCTTAGTTCATTGTTAGAATTATCTCCCAACTAAATAAGAAAGCCCATTGGGAACTTGTATGAGTTGTCTCTCCCCTCTTTATCTCTCACCACAGAATATAACATATTGAGTTTTTAAATCTGGCACAGGCAAAGTTGATTTACCTGGCTTATTCATAAAAGATCATGAGTCCATTCCTTCCCACTTTGGGAGTTTTATGTGGCTAGAGTAATGTGCAAATTCTTGAAAGCTAAGGTAAGTGATGGTGCATCTGCAAAAAAGGGGGGGCATGGCTCAGTTTCTTTCAAAATCTGTACTAATTTTGAAATATGTCCAAAATCTCAATGTTTACACTGCACCCCTGAGTTACAGTTCATGTTTTGAATGCAGCCACTTTATCTATTAACTTGAACATGGTGGTCATTCTCCCCTGAAGTGACAGGTTGGTTTTTTTGAGCAAGTCAAAATTATCACACAAGTAAGCAAGTTTTATAACCTATTGTGTTGTGAATGTACTGCCAGTGACTACGTTTCTAAAAGGGATATCTGGATCAGCTCTCCAAACTCAGAAACTCTACCCAGTCAGCTACTGTCAGAAAGCCATCTGACTTCTGTGTGTGAAAGATCTCACAAAACTGAGAAAAGATAGAAGTTAAGGCATATGTTTTAATTTGATAATTTTAATCACATCCTATAAAACATTAAGCTCTGGTGACATATTTCTTGTAGCCAGGATTTCTCCATGTATGACACAACACACAGACTCACATTCAGGAGTGACTGCTTTGACTTGAACAGCAAAGCCAGAAAACTGTCCCATCCCATCACAGCCTCTCATCCATGCACATATGAATACAAAATACAGTTTTCCTGACATGTAAGCATTCAAAGATGTCAAACTTTCTGCAGCTATAGTGTTGGTTGGCAATGAAAATGCACATTTAACTCGTTTGCATGTTCATCTACCTAAAAACCTATCACACACAAACAACCATTGTTACCTGATCAGTACCAGTAGACTCTTCATCCTTGATCTCATAGCACCATTCACTCATTAATCTCTTCTAAACACTGACCCAGCACCCTCGATTTCATCCATTTGTCTGATAATGGTGCTAGCCAAATGGGAAACACATGCCACCTGTGGAACTGTAGCTCCTCCTAAAAGTTCATGACAAATGTCCTTAGCAGTAGGCTGGATCAACTCTTCACCAATCATAAAGGGTACAGTGCAGTTGGCCACTGAGTTATTTCCTCAGTGCAGACACATTTGATGGAGTAGTGCCCCTCAATGATGGCCTCAGTTCATGTTCATTTTTTTTCTTATAAAAGGCTCCAAAGTCTTGTCTCTTTAATTGTGGGGTGCTAGGACTCCATGTGATGAAGCAGTTTTGAGGTTTCATAGCTTTGTTGGATAGCTGATAGCCTTAAATTATACAGTGTGGGTTTGGAGAATATAATCACTTGTTGAGATAACCCCATAGGTAAGTAGGATTCTTGGTACTTTTTTTTTTTGCTTTTTGGAAACAGGGTCTCGCTTTGTAGTTCAGGCTGGCCCTGAGCTCACTATGGTGCCCAGGCAAGCCGCCGCGAACTCAGCAATCCTCCTGTCTCTGCCTCCTGAGTGCTGGGATGACAGGCGTGAGCCACCACGCCCAGCATTATATGTGGTAACCAGGGATCGAACTCAGGTCCTTGCGCTTGTGAGGCAGGCGCCGGAACCACTGAGCTAACCCTCCGGCCCTCTTGGTGTTTTCTTAAGGCCAGTTTTTTTGTGGGTAATCTTAGAGACTTCTGCTTTTACAAAAAAAAACTCTCCAGTGACATTTGCTTTTTACTCATTTGGGCTGGAGTCAACTTGTTTTACCAAAACTGTGACTGAGACAAGTGTGTGGTACAGAAAAGAACCACAGATGGAAACTGTCGCGACCCTCGCTGATCCCGCAGAGAGAGCTGCAACCACAGAGTGCAAGCTTGAGCTTTATTACCACCACCACCTCCACCACCACCACCACCCGTATAGGCGCCTATATATCTTCCCCTGGGGGCCTCCCACCGAGCACGGGTGATATCAATTAAGGCCTGCGATCAGCTGGTTTGCATTAAGCAGCAGTCTCTGGCTTACTGCCAGCCGCCATCTTTGGGGAGCAGCCGTCACAGCCCGCCACATCTCCCCCTTTTTGTTTTTCTAAGAGGCTCATAGGGACCGTGCCTGTCTTAGGTTGTGTCTCTCTTGAGTACGCCTTACCCGTCATGGGCCATGGAAGAGGTATGCTTCCACGCCTGTCTTAGGTTGGTCATGTCAAAGAGGTATCAGTACCCGTCTCTGACTACCGGTCCAGCACGCTGAGCCATACATGGGGGGACTGGCCAGCCTCGAGTGCTTGCACGGCGAAGGCCAGGTGGCGCGTTTGCCAGCGCTGGCTTAAGCAGTACCAGTGCAGGGCCAATGCCACGGCTGCAGCTCCCAAAAGTAGCAAAAAGCCCAGTGAGATCGTCCTGGCCCAGGTCTGAAACATCTGACCCAAGGTAACAAAAATGGAGGACCCAGGCACCGTGGGGACCCGTGTCTCATGAACGCTGCGGATATCATCGCGCAGCTGCTTGGTGAGGTTGTAAAACTGTCAATTCCAAGGCCTGTTGATCTGTTGTAAGGCTCTAGTGGCCTGAGACAAGTTAGACACAGGCACGGCAGTAATACAGGCGTGAGGGTGAGTCACATCACAGGAATAGTGGAAACGTGCCCCCAGCATGTCCGTCTGTTCTTGTAGCAGTGCCGTTTGTTGATTGAGGTTCAAAATGCCTGTTTGCAAGTGCATACCATGGTCCTGCGATGTCCTTAAAGCTATTGCAGTCTTTTCGGCGAGATGGTCCACCGTGGCTGCAGTCAGCACTGTTTGAGCAATCTCAAACCCTATGGCTGCCGCAGTGGCGACAGCTGTGCTGATGGCGACAACAACATCGGCGGTTATCCCAAAGTCTCTTTTATGGCGCACGTACGGATACATCGCTCTTTCTGGTGC
>PVIC010043954.1:0-15212 GCA_004025085.1 Thryonomys swinderianus
TGTTAAACATTTCATGGTCTTTTATAGAAGTTTTATAAACTGTTTCCTTCCCCTGTACTATGTCCACTGATAAAACTACATATCGTACTATCCTTTTATGTTTTTCACCAGTTTTTTGGTCTACCTTGTAAAAGACAAAATATTCTTAGATTTCACCTTCAGATCCCTTATCTTCATCTTTTCCCCCAGTATTCTTACCTCAAATATGCATCTATAGCCCTTAATTCTCTTCTGAGTCTGTAGCCTGGTTTTCCTATCTCAGTATTTTATCTTTTTCAAAATATCCTTTATGCCTTCTCTAATCACCTATGTAGTTCTGTTCATTCTTATTTCCTGTTTTACTTCCTCATCTTCTAATCCTAATGATTTGCTACTATTTTTGTTGAAACCCTCAAACTTTCTAGCTTTTTCAACAATAACTTTGAATATATATCCAGGTCCTAATTTTTTTCTCCTTAACATCTGCCTTTTTCTTTGAAGTCAGAATTATTTTTTTTCTAACTAAAATCTGACTCTTTCACTCATATTACTTTCTGATAACACTTGCTCTTTTTGGTTATATAGTTAGGCTGCAATACAATACTTGTATTAATTTTCAAGACTTTCATCTTAAAGTCTAATGCTGTTCTTAGTAGAATGCCATTTCTCAGATAATGTCTATCTAACAAGCTTCACTTCATCCTTTAGAAACACTTTGGATGTCATACACAGTGAATTATTCCCAAACCTAACAATTGCTTTTATCCAAAAGATTTTTTTTATACTCCTAGTACTGTGGATTACATTATTTATTTGCATAATGATAGACTCCACCAAGAAGTTGAGGTTCTATCTCTGAGTACTTTCTATGTACTCTAATAGCACAATCTCTAGTATAGAGTAGTCACTCAATTATTGTCTGTAGCTCATATTACTCAGAGCAATCTTGGGGTGCAGCTGTTCTATTTCAACTTTTGTTGTTAATAATGTAATATACAGTGTTTGGGTTATGGTTCTTGTCCAAGGTCAAGGAACTGAATCTGTTGATGGCCTTCTTGCTGGCAAAGTCTGCATTGCTACATGATACCACATGGTGCGAGACAAAGAGGAGGAATAGCCTATCAAACTAGCTTTTATAGCAGATTCAGTCAAGGTAAAGTATTAATTCAGATATTGAACACATCAGTGGATTAATCTATTTATAAAGACAAAGCCCTAATTGCTTTTTAAAGGTTCCAGTTGGTCCCACACCTTAATATCTTATCATGGAATTTCAACATAAATTTTGAGGGGATCAAAGCATAGCTGTAGATGCCAAAGTACTGTAAATATAATCTTTTGAGTGTTTCCTGCCTGGATACTTAAGGGTGTTAAAGGTAGCCTCATGCTGTTATAACAAGCATTGTCTTAATCTTCTTCACTCATACTATTTCTTCTCCTGCCTCTAGCAATTTCCTCTGTACTAATAACATTGAGTCACTTTCTAAAGCTACAGTTGTCATACAAATGTTGCTGAGAATGTTCTGTATTCCCACTTCTGTTGCGTTGTCTTCCAATTTGTCACTGATCAAAGGGAGAATTTGCCTCTTACTGCTGCAGGAATAAGGCCTTACTCATTGTTCCCACAGCTGCCCTTTTCTTATGAATGAGTTTAGGCTTCTGGTCACTGTAATGTGTACCAGTCTGAGTGAGACTGGTCTTAAAAGTGGTTTTTACCTCTACAACTTTGCCTATTTCTAGAGGCAAAATGAGCCCCCTCCATTTCTCAAGGTAGATACCCTGGAGATTTAAGGAGAAGCTCTTCTCCCAGAAAGTTTAAGGGTTTAGATTTGTAGGGCCATCCATATTTTCACTCATGCTAATGGTTATACCTTTTAAGGGTTTTGAGCCTCTTGTACTTTCATAGAAAGTGAAGATCATGTTTAAGTTTCCCTTTTCCAATTTTGATGAGTATAAGAAAAATTGCACCAGTACACTTACATGGGCCTGTCTTAATTTAAGGATATTTTCATAGGGGAAAAAAGATTGAACTCTACTGAAAAGACAGGAGAGATTTTTTTTTTTTTTGATACAGGGTCTCGCTTTGTAGTTCAGGCTGGCCCCGAGCTCACTATGTAGCCCAGGCAATCCTGGAACTCAGCAATCCTCCTGTCTCTGCCTCCTGAGTGCTGGGATTACAGGCGTGAGCCACCACGCCCGGCAAGACAGGAGAGATTTTAAGCCTCGGGGACCAGTAGGAAAGAGGTGGAAAATGTTACTGGAGACTTGATCAAAGAGATTAGGCATGTGTTCGGGCAGAAGTGGTGAACGGTAGGCTCCTACACTCCTGTAGATCCAGAGACAGGGGCCCTGTCCTTTTTTGTTTGTTTGTTTTTGAGACAGGGTTTTGCTTTGTAGTTCAACTGAACCTGAGCTCACTATGTAGCCCGGGAGAGCCTTGTACTCACAGCAATCCTCCTGCCTCTTCCTTCCAAATGCTGGGATTACAGGTGTGAACCACTATTCCTGGTATTGTGGTGTGTGGTACTGATTGCTGGTGGGTGTGAGTCACTATGCCCAGCATTGTGGTATGTGGTTACCAGGGATCAAACTCGGGACCTTGCACTTGCAAGGCAGACACTGGAACCACTGAGCTAAATCCCTGGCCCCACCTGTCTTGATGATTACTCTTCCAAAGAATTGACTCCCAGGTCCTTGAGCTGTAAAAGATTTACATTTCACTGAGACAGAGAATGAATTTAATAATGGTAGGGTTTCTCAACTGGAAACTATGAGAGAAGAGAGGTCAGAGGCTTAGGAAAGTGTTCTCTGAGTTTGGTCAAACTGAAGGAGACTTTATGGTCATCATGGTCAAATGCATGAGGATGAACTAAAAATAAATAAGGACTCACTTCACTTTCAAGTGAGTTGTTGTTGTGTTTTTTTGTTTTTTTGTTTTTTGTGCTACCAGGGATCAAACTCAGGCCCTTGTGCATCCAGGGGTGCAGTACCACTTGAGCTAAATCCCCAGCCCTTTAAGTGAGTTCTTATATTCCATCAATAACAATGAAATGGATCATGCAATAGGGCTATTATTAACTAAGTTTATACATATTTAGACAAAATAAGCTAGAATTAAAAAATTCCTTCCAGATTATGTGTTATGTCTTTGGAGGAAAATTGAAGAAGCCCTTCAAGATAAATGCTTTGTAATTATTACTGTTTTTTTCCCTTCTGACTCACTGTTTATTAAAGGTGAAAGTATCACACAGGGAAATACTGTGCTTTGATTGATTTATATTGTTGCTTTCTCTTTACTATAGAAGTGCCCATTAGGATGAATCAAGAACAGAAAACAATAATTTAACACTCTAGCTGAGCTGTTTCTAGTATAAGTGAATCATATGAAGCCAGAGGGCAGATAAGTGTGAGAGAAAAAGAGGTAGTAAAACAGTAAAAAGAGACCATGGTCCATGTCACCATCCTTCTACAAGGTGTAACATCAGTGGTAGATCTTGATTTCATCAGACGTTTTCCATATCTACTGTCTGAAATAGATTTCACAAAGACAGATGATGGTCGCAACATAGTACTGAAATTTTTTTATCATACTATGTACATCCTATTTGTTATTGTAAGCTGGCTTTCGGATAAAGTTACATAGAAAGGGAGAAATGAAAGAAAGATATGAATTGGGTCAGGGCACTGAAAAAGCCATGACTGAACCATCGGTGCCTTGAGCTGTTTGGGAAGTGTGGTTATCTCCCTCTCCGCTTTCACTGTCACATTTGGTTGCATTGCCATTTCTTTCCTGTTGTATGGCTTCCTCAGTACTCCACTTCCATGTAACTCCAGCATCAGTGCCATATCTATTCTCATATCTAGGTCGTTCCAGCCAGCACCCCAGATTTCAAGCAGACTCCCGAAGTAATGTTTCATTGGTCATCCTCCTACAATCCATGCTTTGTACAGAGTAAGCTTCAGAAATGTGAGCCTGGCCAAAGTGTTCTGCTTAAGAGCCATAAAATGCTTCCTTAGTTTTCCAATGCACTCGGAATAAATTCTACGTGTGGCTCCTAGCAGTGGCTCTCGAAACCTAGCAAGCAAACCCTATATTTTGGCTGGCTGTCAGTCATTCTTCTCAACCTCTTCCCTTTCTTCCTCTGGTTCCTGAGCTCCCAGGGATATTGTCCTTTATGTCCCTCAAAATTGCCACACTTATTTCGGCCTTGGGGCATTTGCACTTAAAGTTCTCTCCCCCAGATAGCTCTATGTCAGGGTTGTGTGCGACCAGCTTCCTTGCCTTTATCTGTCATCATCAGCACGAGGATTCTCTGACCTTGGAATATCTAACACCCTTCTTTGCCCCAGGCACCCTTTATCACCATCCTCCAGTTTTGTTTTCTTTGTAATATTCATAGTTGCCTGAACACATCTTGTGTATTTATTTTGCTTGTCCACTGCCCTGAGAATACAGGATCCTGACTATCACCCTTCTACCATAAGTCAAACAAGAAAAAAAACCCCAGAAAACTAATATGCTTAGTAAATATTTAAGTGAAGTACTTAAGAAATTTACTGAATAAATATCATTTAATGATTTTCTGCTATCTGCCAGGGTCTACACAGCACTGATTTGGGATTGAAAGATGAAGTTTTATACTTCATGTGATTTCTTAGGTGGCTATGACCTTTATCTGGGTATCTGGTTAAGAAACCCTGTTTTATGATTTAAGTTTCCTTTTTTTTTTTTTTTTTCTATTGAGACAGGGTCTTGCTTTGTACTTCAGGCTGGCCCTGAGCTCACTGTGTAGCCCAGGCAAGCCTCGAACTCAGCAATTCTCCTGCCTCTGCCTCCTGAATGCTGGGATTACAGGCATGGGCCACCACACCTGGCATTGTGGTGTGTGGTACTGATTGCTGGTGGGCATGAGTAACCACATCCAGTAATGTTTTATGTGGTTAGTGGGGATCGAAACCAGAGACCTTGTGCTTGCTAGGCAGGCACCGGAAAGTGCCTGAGCTAAATCTCTGGCTCTAAACTTAGTTTTTATTTGGGGAACCAAGATGCATTGATATTAACAGCTTCATAGATGGTGGTTCTTTACTTATACTTCCTTGTAACTTGAAAAACTAGCTTCTCTCATTTTACACATACTATTTTTTTCAGCTTAATAAGACTTTATCCAGCAAGTAGTAGACTCCGGGCTTTCAAGTTCTCATTATAAAGTGTACACATACAGGTAAAATATTTACTCTGTCTTTAAGGAATATGAAGTTTAGCCTAAGAGAGAAACCCTATATTCCAGCAAACATGCAGTACAGCTTTATCTTTTAAATCCCTTAAAGGAGATGGAATGTATAACAGATTCTCAAAAGGGTGATATTATGTAGCAATTCATGAATAGGAAATGCCTCATTACAAGATTAGCTTCAAAAATCAAGAAGATTGTGACAGATACAAGAAATGTCAGATGTAGAGGAAAAGGCAAAAGAAAGAAATTTTTTCAGTTGAGCTGGAGCATGAGCATAAACTTTGAGAAAGGACTTCTGCCATGGATAGCTTTGAAATTTCTAGGGTAGGTGGGAGTCCTTGGAGTTTTGTTAGTAGGACTAATATTAGCATAACTGTGTTGTACAGAGGGAAACTATGATATCTTTTTGCAGAGTGAATTGAAATGAAGGCAAATTGGAGACAAGGAGTTCAATAAATCAGCAAGCCTTTGTAATAAATAGACAAGCTATCCAACCAAAACAGAATAAGGGTTTGAAAATAGGATAGAAGTTTTTCTAAGGAAATAATTTCAAGGCACACACATATATACACAGAGAAACACAGCTGTTCACCACAGTGATTTTTTTCCTTACTATTCCGGGCTTTTTCACCTTTGTGTTCATGAAGTACCCCTATAGGTTGGCTACAATTTTAGTGGTCTGTTTTTAATGTGTGCTTCACTTTGTTCAGGTACCAAAGCAGCTTTTAAGATCTCTGTGAGTGCTCAAAATGTGCACAGTTCTGGCACAGCTGAAATACTTACACTGGAGCTTGGATACCAGTGGTGTTTTTACTCCTGTGGTGGCTGTCTTGTGATTTTTTAGATTTCCTCAGCAGATAAAAAATCTTGGCCAAATGTTCTCTATAAATACTTTTACTCCTTCTCGTCCTGACCAACACACACATGCCAGATTGAAGGGTTGTTATTTCAGAGTTGTTCTGCCTTATAAATCCTGTGCTTAGCCCTGTGGTATTGAGTTTATGTAACTTCATCAAATACATTTGTTGAGCCATATGGCAAAACTCCACCCAAGGGTGCCAAAGTGTAGTGGCTATGGTTTCATCCTCTTATTGGAATGTTCGTCAACGTTTGATCACTCCCTGCCTGAAATACTGTTTGCTCGCTGTTTTTCCCTGATTTCTTTTCCCTTTGCTTCTCAGTATGTTTCTTCTGTACCAGTATATTTTTAATTGGTCATTAAGTATTGACATTTCCCAAGGCCTAGGTGGTATTCCAATTCTTCATGCCCTCCCAGCATGGCCTGCATTTTGTATGTGATCAATAACAGCCTCCTGAAGTTGGCTCCTGAACTCTCTTCATCTGTCTCTTGCTAGCTTCTTCATTGTGTAGTTATTGTTTTTAACATACTAGTTTGTTTATTTCTTTTTCTCAACTTGGGGTTAGCCATTTTTCCAATAAGTTTTGTTTCTTTAAGTGGGAATAGTATCTCAGTACTGCAATTTGGACTTTACAGGTCCTGATTGTGACAAGATTTGTCATCATTCACCAACCTTTCTATAACATATACATAAATTAACACTAATACTTGTAATTCAAGTTGAGCATTGTGGATTTTGTATTTTGTCTCTCATAGATCACATTAATGTGTTCCTTCTTTTCCATCGAGAATCTAGGTTCTGAAGGACACAGGATGTTAGAAGAGCTCATATCATAAACATAAACACAACAGCCTCAGAACAATAATTCTAATGCTGTCAGCATCAGATAACTTATATGATGCTTGGTGCTTTTGATTTAGGAAATACTTTTGAGATTGCCAATGCTCATGTTGTATCCATAATTTTAAATGACTTGAGAAGTTACAACTTCTGTATGTTTATTTGTCTGTGTAGAAACTGAAACTGATTATTTGGGATGAGTTTTCCTTATTATATCCATCTCCATACTTGAGATTATCAACGGTTTCCAAGAGAAGCCTACTGAGAATTCCACTCAACAAGCAGGTTGGTATAATTAGGCCCAGGGTAATTCAAGAGGTACCTTGTAAAGTGTTGAGACAGACCCTCTATTGCTCATTATTTTTTTATTCTTTTTGCAACAAAAGGAACTTCCAGAACCAAGTAACATTAGAATCTTTTGGGATTCGCAGTTCTCTTAATATGTTTACTTCCAGTGAATGTGGTACTGCTTTTCTGTTTCTTACTAATATTAACAATCCCTTGAAAGCCACTTGAGAACATTTTAATTATTCATATAAGAGTAGAGATTTTTTTTCGTCAGAACCAGGAATAATGCTCATCCTTTCGGAGGAAAAGAAATAGACTTCAATGGAAATAATGAGAACCCTGGAGTGTTAATTTTGGCAAGCATTTTGACTTTCTAGCCTAAGAATTTTTCATCATTTTTAGTGTATAAATTGTTCTTTATGCAAAGAAATCTTAATATTTGCTGCAAGCTAATAGGAAAAAATAATGGAAAGTCTTCTAAACTTTTGTATGTTTGGTGCAGTTACACTCAAATTTAACTCAGAAAACATTAAGGTGAAAGAAGAGAGAAATGATAATAGAGATGATATCATGTGCATTGTGATATGATCATTAACTGGAAAATCCAACGTATGATATGTGACTGCCAAAGATAATTTATTTCTAATTTATTTTAAAGAGACATTGCTAACTCAGTATTCCTTTTTAGCTATGTACTTTTATACTTGAAAGTTATTAAAATTTTGAAGAAAAAGTCAGGTAAATCAGAAAAACAGTAAGGCTGAAGGAACATGGTGATTTTTTGAAGAGATTAAGGAAGCTAAATACATACAATTTGAATCTCATCAGTTTAAGAAAGGATATAATCTATAAATAATAAGGAGCAGCAAAAATAATTCTCAGAGAGGACTTATTTGATAACTTAAAAGTACATTACAAGAAGGAATAAAATGAAACCAAGATCTTGGAAATATAGGTTAAAGTCTTTCAGTATTTACTGATGCTAATGGTAACTTGAGAGAAACATACTTTTATAGCTTTGTGCATGGAAACCTAAAGTCACATACTGCATTCGCATTTGCCAAGGGAAGAAAAATGAAAATTTCTGATATTCTCTCTGAGAGCTGATCTTAAGTAATAAGTACTGGGGGTCAGTGAAAGATTTGGGGAGAATGGATAAAGCAAGCCTTAAACCAGGATGATGGATTCTATCGCATTATCTTCTGATAAATTTGTCACTTTGAGCAGCTTAGTCTTCTTTGAGTGAGTATCCAGTCCTTACACTGCGTTTCTCCTCTGCTTCCTGCCCCAGTCACACCTGGCTGTAGGAGAGAAGGGGCTTCTGTGCACTTAGCAGAGCAAGTAGGTATCACTGACTGACCCACAGCCTCTGGGTCTCCTCTCGGCCTTGCTGTGCAGTGGCTGCTTGGTTTGCATTTCTGGACTGGTGGCCGCTGAAGTCCATGTGGCCAGGACCTGCAGTGTGTGTCCCAGTGCCCCTGGCCCGAGCTGTTTGCTTGCACACTGTGCGTATTCGGTCTGGCCTCTCTGCCCTTGTTAGTTAGCCTTCTTCACTTTGACCCTAAGGCATATGGGGTCCTTTGGATTCCCTGCCTACCCCAAGAGAGATCTGGTGAGCCTGCAGCTCTACCACACCTCGCCTGTCCTGCACCTCCCTTGGATGTCACGCTCTCCCTCTGCCGACACGCAGGAAGTGTACCGCTCCCCAGGGTCTCCCTGGACGCGTCCACAGTGCCATCTGCTCCCCAGCACGGGAGGGGAAACGATGTGTGCCTTTGGCCTTGCGATCTTTGCCTGAATTTCCCCTCTGCTCCTCAGTCACAGGTCCAGATAGAGCAGGTGTTTATTTCCTCCTCCAGTCTTACAAGGGTTCCCTTTGCCATGTTCTTCTCCATTCCATGGGATTTTCTTTCTTCTCTTGCAGACTGTCTGCTGGAAAATGTAATTGTTTGTGAAAATGTAATCTAGGCCACATTACACGTGTCAATCCTTCTACAATACAAGTGCTTAGATGTAGGTTCTGTTGTAAAAGGTCAAATAAAAAGTCCTTCATGTTACGGCTCCTACTATCCCATCCTCTGCTCTTCCTCCATCCTGTCTGTTTCACTTCCAGTCACTTTCACTTCCTGTCAGATACGAAGCCACTGAGCACCTGGGTCGTGCTCCTTTTTGTCCTCTGCTTGTGCCACTTCCTTGGCCTGGATTCTACGTCTTCCTCATCTCGAATAGCTTTCACTTCGCCATAGAATAGTTCCATATCTGAAATTATGAATCTCTGTGTCCCAGTCTTAAGGCACCAGTCTGTCCAGGGGTTTAGCTCAGTGATTCTGGCAACTACCTTGCAAGCACAAGGTCTTGAGTTCAATCCTCAGTACAAAAATAAATAAATAAATAAATAAACAAACAAACAAACAAACAAACAAATAAATAAATAAATAAATTCAGAAAAACAATTCTGTTTCTTTCCTTTCAGATCTGTGTGATGATCACTGTCAAAACCTTTTCTGCTTCAATCTTTGGATCATGTATTCCCTTTTTGCATGTCAACTTCCCTTTTCTCCTTCCTTTTTTTTTTAGATAGGGTCTTGCTTTGTAGTTCAGGCTGGCCCTGAGTTCACTATGTAGCCCAGGCAAACCTCAAACTCAGCAATCCTCCTGTCTCTGCCTCCCGAGTGCTGGGATTACAGGCGTGAGCCACCACGCCCGGCACTGTAGTATGTGGTATTGATTGCTGGTGGGCGTGAGTCACCACACCCAGTATCGTATGTGGTTACCGGGATCGAGCTCAGGACCTTGCACTTGTGAGGCAGGCGACGGAACCACTGAGCTAAATCTCTGGCCTCTCTCCTTGTTTTTATATTTTTCTTAAATTCCATAGCCAAAACTTCCATGTTTTTTGAAAATGTCCCCACTTCCTCCACATTTCCCATTTCAACTGCCTGTCACATATCTCAGTTTGGATCAGTCAATTTTAATTTCTCCATCCTACAACTCAGATTTGTGAGGGCCAGGAAGAGCTTGGTATGTAATAAATACTTGATATTTATTATAAGTTGAGTGAGTGAAAAGCTGGAAGAACATGTATTGGGTAATATTGAAGATCGAATTTGGATAACATATATACATTTTAAACTTAGAGACTTTGAAATAATAAATTCTTTCCTGGGTCTTTGATTTCTTCATGATAAAGCTAAAAATAAGAATAGTTTCTACTTTTTGTAAGGGTTCACAATATGAGAGTAAATTTTTGGCAAGGACCTGGAAGATGCTGCATATTAGCCAATGCATCGTGGCTGAAAGATAATGAATGTATCAAGACCTAGGATTTCATTAGGGCTTGTTTAAGAATCTCTATCAGCATATCGCTTCACTGTTCCATTAGCTCAGATTGCTTTGGCTGGTGGGAGGAGATATGGGCAAGAAGCAGGAAGTTAGGATGCAGCAAACTGTAGGAGAGAGTATCTCTTACAGGTTAATAAATGATTAGTCCATCTGGGACAGTATTTCTTGGTTAGTCCCTTTCTTGGTGTATATCTTACTGTGATGATGGATATGATGTCATAGGTACAGAGCTATCCAAATCATTGACAAGATTATGTTTTAGATTTTACAATCCTTTATAAGGATTTATACTTTTTGCTTTTGCTTGACTTTTTCCTCTTCTAACCACCATTCTTTTCCTTGTGAAGTTCTTATGTATTCTTTCCAGGTTGGAAGTTTTTGTTTGGTTTGTAATCGTGCAGTGTATGCACAAGGCTTCAGCAAGGACACAGAACAAGTGGACACCATCTCTTCCATGACATTGGTGTCACTGAACAAAACTCAAACGTCTAAGAAGAAATGATAAATGTTTTTGCTCCAGTTGAAGATTTCCGGTTTTCTTTGCTTTAATTTTGCTAGAGAGTCACTAGTCAAGTTCTTGTCAAGTCTTCTAAGAACATTTTATAAATTGATGTTGTTTTCTTCCTTCTTTCCTCTCTTCTCACCAAGCTGTCAGAGTAAAATCAAAACAAAGATACCATAAGAGTTTTAAGCATTTTTATGTATTATATAATTTGGTTCCCACAATAATAACCCTGTAACTTTTATCTGCCTAGTATTCAAAGATGTTAAGTAAATTTCCCAAACTATTAAGCTGCAATAAATTAGATTTCAACCTTGATTTGTATAAAATATTTGAAAACCATAATTCCTGGAGATTACATCGTAAATAAAGTCACATCAAACTTATTTTTGCATTATGCAATGTGGCTCGGATTTTCAGATTAGAAATTAGCTAATATTGTATAGTGGACTTTTCATAATTAACATAATTACTTGAAAACATAAATAAAATTATGCAAACATTTTAACGGAATCGCAAAATGTCTGAGTAAGAGCTGTAAAGAGTGAAACTCCTCTAACAGAATGGCAGCATTATTAGGAAGGGTCACCAGTATTTCTAAAAAAAGAGAATTCAGAGCTTTAAAAGTTCTGATATCACTTCTCTGTATACTCCTGGTGTCTGTACAGAGTGTTTATAATCAGTTTGCAATAGGAAAATTAATTAATGATGGCCATCAGTGCCCCATCGTTAGTCTTTGCACCTCACCTTTCTCCACTTTGATGCACTTGGGCATGACTTCCATGGCACAGTATCAGCTTAATCACTTGTATCCTTCCAAAGGGACCTTTCTGGGAAGGCACCTGAGCGAGTGCCGTGTCTCTTTCAGTGCTGCCCTGAGTCCACAGTCCTTGGAGAGGGCTCCCTCTGAGGCACTTTTCTATGTCCAGAAACTTGTTGTCTTGGACACATTATTGTGTAAATAAATTATACGCTCATTATATATTATAACCACAAGTCACAATTATAACCACAAGTCAGTTATAATTTTAGATAGGATGTTTCATTCATTTTCTTCATATTATCATCTCATGCCGTTGACTCAACCACAAATACATTTCATATATTTATATGTATATAATTTATAATATACATATTTAATACAAGTAATTTATATATGTATAAACATGCACACACACTGAATACAAAGGCAAAGAGAAGGTGATTATCAACTTTATGGGTAGTATGTCATACTCATATAGAAATAAACCTTTCAAGATTTTGGACATTTCACTTAGAAGTTAATCGTGTTGAATCTGTAGGTATATAAAAGTTCACTGGGGGCCGGAGATTTAGCTCAGTGTTTCTGGTGCCTGCCTAGCAAACACAAGGTCCCTGGTTCAGTTCCAGTAACCACATACAACAATACTGGATGTGGTGACTCATGCTCACCAGCAATTAGTACCACATACCACAGTGCTGGATGTGATAGCTCATGCCTGTAACCCCAACACCTGGGAGGCAGAGACAGGAGGATTGTTGAGTTCCAAGCTTGCCTGTGCTCCATATAGTGAGTTCAGGGCCAGCCTGAACTACAAAGTGAGACCCAGTCTCAAAAAAAAAAAAAATATTTGCTGGATAGTTAAAGATGTATCTTTTTTTTTTGAGACAGGGTCTCGCTTTGTAGTTCAGGCTGGCTCTGAGCTCACTATGTAGCCTAGGCAAGCCTCGAACTCAGCAATCCTCCTGTCTCTGCCTCCCGAGTGCTGGGATTACAGGCGTGAGCCACCACGCCTGGCAAGATGTATCTTTTTTTAAATTAATTTTTAACAATACGTGTATTTATTCTTATCAGAAATAAACTGAAAAATATACGAATAGTTAACCCGAATCTCTTTGGGCTATTTTTTTTTTCCACTCAAACAAATTAGTATTTCCTCTTTGGCATACACCTGTCAGCTTGTGGAAATCGTGTTTATGTACAGAACTACACATAGATAGAACATTTTAGGTTTGTCCCTGTGGTCCAGAGTCCGTCCTTGGTGAGATGCATGGGGTGTGTCCACATCATCTCTCACCCCAGCCACATGGTTGTGCTTGGCTTCCTGAAGCACACTCAGGCAGTTTTCCTCCCTCTCTGTCTGGAAGCTCTGTTGGCTGGTACCAACAAGCCTGCTACCATTAAACTATGATACACCCCTTGTTTTCTTTAATTTTTAAAACATTGAACATAAGATAAACAAAAAAATTTAAATCTGTTTGTTGGATGAAACAACAAAGGATAACTATCAAAGCAAAAAAGAATAACTGTGAGTTTTTACCTTTGTATTTGTTTCTTTTCTTTTAAAATTTATTCACAAAAAAAGTTATTCGCTCTTTTTTTTGCTTGCCTTAAAATAACTTGATTAAAATGTTACTACAAAGTTTCATAATAGATGAAGTAAGAGCATTCTTTCCTGTATCTATCTTTAGTTTTCACCAGTAAATATGATCGTGGCTCTTGATTTTTTTATTTTTAGTTCACAGATAATATTTAATGTATATATAAATTAGACTAATTAACATCTATTGTATTACATATTATTTCCTTGTAGTGGAAATGTGTAAAATCTTCTTTTAGCACCTTTGACATATATTATTAACTGCAGTCACCATGGTGTACAATCCCTCTAGCTTCTACTTACTTAGTTAAGAATGTGACCTTGATTTCTATACTTACTTACTTTCTCTTTCTTTCTTTCTTTCTCTTTCTTTCTTTCTTTCTTTCTTTCTTTCTTTCTTTCTTTCTTTCTTTCTTTCTTTCTTTCTTTCTTTCTTTCTTTCTTTCTTTCTTTCTTTCTTTCCTTACTTACTTATTGAGACAGGGTCTTGCTTTGTAGTTCAGGCTGGCCCTGAGCTCACTATGTAGCCCAGGCAAGCCTCGAACTCAGCAATCCTCCTGTCTCTGCCTCATGAGTGCTGGGATTACAGACGTGAGCCACCATGCCCGGCAATTTTTTATTTTTTTGAGAGAGGTTCTTGCTTTGTAGTTCAGGCTGGCCCTGAGCTCACTATGTAGCCCAGGCAAATTTGAACTCTGCAATCCTCCTGCCTCTGCCTCCTGAGTGCTGGGATCACTGGCATGAGCCACCATGCACTGCACTGTGGTATGTGGAACTGATTGCTGGTGGGTGTGAGTCACCACACCCAGTACTGTTGTATGTGGTTACTGGGGATGAACCAGAGACCTTGTGCTTGCTAGGCAGGCACCAGAGCCACTGAGCTAAATCTCCAGCCCTGGTTTCTATACGTTCTCAGATGCTGTGAGAATTATTTTAATTAGACAGATATGGCTGTTGAATTTAAATAATTGAGGTCCTCTTGTCTATTTTTCTTTTGTTAACTATTGCAGTAAATTTCACCGATAAGTTTTAGCGTTGAAACATCATTTCATTCCTAAAATAAATGATCTACTTAGTTATTATAGAGTCAATTTGTGCCATTTTAATTTAGAATTTTAAAAACATGTTTGTGAGATTAACATTTTCTCTTTCAGTTGACCTTTCTGTTTTTGATGTGTAAGTTATTTTAGCATTTTAAAGAGATTTCAATAACCTTTTAAATTTCCCTATAGTGTAGAAAAGTTTATGTAACCTGGGAATTTAGTCCTCCTTGACAAGGTATGTAGAAATTTACTTGTTATTTTAACAGCTCAATTTCAGGGGAAGGTAGTCAGATATTTCTGTCTCTTCATTGCTTTTGAACTTTTTAAAATTTTGGTGTTGTTTTATGCCAGTGTTCATAATGTTCTTCTAGGAGACCTTTTGTATTTAGATTTTCAAATTTATCATCTAAAGCTCTGCATGGTGTTTGCTAATTAAAAATAATTTTCCTTATTTTTAATAATGTCTCCTTTTAAAATTCCTTCTTTCAATCTTTTCCCATTTGAAAAAAATCAGCTTGCCAAACCATCTGGATTTTATGTAAATAGTCCTATTTTTAAATCTTGGCGAGTAGTTTTATTTTTTAATAAAAACATACTAAATTGATGAAAAAAGAACCACTGGCACTTGTCAAATTTAAGTAGATTTGGATTGAAAATTATATTCTCTCTTCCTGTTCTTCCACATAAAAATGTTCTATTTCAATGAACGTCTAAATGCATATCTCATTTTCAATAATGAAAGGTATTTAGTATTTATATCCCTG
>PVIC010043955.1:0-15204 GCA_004025085.1 Thryonomys swinderianus
AAAGCTTATGTATATAGAGGGTGAGGGCTTAGGGAGAGCAGGGGAAAGGGGATATTAGAATCAAGATATGTTATGTACAGCTGCAAATTCTTATCGTTGAATGTGATCATTATGTATAAAATGTATCACTAAAAATAAATTGTAGGTAACTGACAAATCTCAGTGTGTTATACTTTGATATTTTTAAAAAATTTATGTGAAATACAAACCCATTCCATACATTCAAAATTTTTCAAAACTGAATAGGAAGTTTTCAACTAAAGTAACATGATTTTATCCCTCCATGTTTATCTGCCCTCACCTGTGGAAATTTGTAAAGTTCCAGCAATGGTCCAATTTGGGAAGAAAGTGCCCATGGTGATCCTATCAGCAATGCTATAGAATTAGTCTCTGTCCCACACCTATAGTTAGGTGTCCCAGTTTTTCCAGTGTGCAAAGTGAGGAAATTCTCTAAAATCATCCAGTGACTGTAAAGTAAATTGTGGTACTCATATCCCAGTGATATATTAGGTAAAAGATGAGGATTCCTGTTGATTTCTTCAATGGCAAACATGAAGGCTAGAACATTCTGGTAATCGTGGGGCATAAGACTGAAAAGAGAGAAAGGTAATCTTTAGAGAAATGACTCAATACATGGCTGTATTCTAGTGGAAACCAATGCCCCCTATTAAATGAGTGCTCTGTTTCCTCTAAATCCACATCCTAAGAGCAAAACATGAATGTACTTGCTTTAGGAATATTTCTGAAAGTTGATTAGTGTTAGATTCTGCCTCTGGATTTTTTATTGATGAGATGAATGTCCTTACTATACACCAAGGACAACTTCCTTCATATTTCTCTCAAAGAAGGAAATATTGATGAGATTCCTAAAAAAAAAACCTTAACCATATGCTCTCTTAAATTTTTAGTACAAATAGTTGTTGGGGTAACTGAATCTTATTTTGAACATGTCTCTTCTTGTACATTTTCATAAGGCAATTTGATTTAAGAGCACATTTGAAATCAACTTGAATACCTACACATGATCATTTGTTTCTGGAAGAGTAGTTTTCTAGAAGTGCTTAGAATTCAAAATAAAGTAAATGATATAACCTAGGTCTGGGTGGTCCCAATCCATTTTTACATACATGGAGGAAAATGTTTCCATTTATAAAGAAAGTATGAAGGATGGTAAAGTACATATATAAATATTTTGTGATATGTACAACTAAAATAATCTTATACAGTGATCTACTAATACATACTTCATATAACAGACATGACATCCACATAAATTTAAAATACCAAATACAGGGCCGGAGGGTTAGCTCAGTGGTTCCGGCGCCTGCCTCGCAAGCGCAAGGTCCTGAGTTCGATCCCCGGAAACCACATACAATGCTGGGCGTGGAGACTCACGCCCACCAGCAATCAATACCACATACCACAGTGCCGGGTGTGGTGGCTCAGGCCTGTAATCCCAGCACTTGGGACGCAGAGGCAGGAGGATTGCTGAGTTCCAGGCTTGTCTGGGCTACATAGTGAGCTCAGGGCCAGCCTGAAGTACAAAGCGAGACCCTGTCTCAAAAAAAAAAAAAAAAAAAAAGAGCAGTGGGGATACAAGCAATTTTATCATAAAAGAATATTATCAGATCATTTAGAAATCTGATACTTATTTCAGTTTTATGATACTGACTTCAGTGGAGGGCTAGGGTTGTGTCTTTGATAGAGATCTGTTCATGTCACACAGTAGCATTCAGGTATAAGGAAGAGTGCATATAACACAGTAAAATGCAAGATAGGGTCTTCTTTGTTAACTAACCCTAAAAAACAAACTAAATTATGAAAAAAACCTTGAACAGAATAAAAAATATATTATGACCAGTTATGTGTGTGAGCACAGAAAGAAGAGACTACAGACACAGAGAATATTGACCTGTCCATTCACAACCACAGGTTTACTGGTCCTGATTATAAAGCAGAAAATTAATAAATGAAAGGACACTTACTCTGTGATACTGAAATCTTTGCTTGGTTTTATGTTAAATATACCAGTGAAGTAAACAGTGTTGTACAGAGAGAAGAAACCCCCGATGACCACATCTCCCTCCTTGTACACACTGATGCTCCTGCTTTGAAGACAGTCATCACCAGACGAGTTGTACACTAAAAGAGGAATCTGCAAAAAGAATAACAGAATAGTCAAAAAGCACATCTTATAAGCATCTACAGATGAGTAGACCTAAAGGAAGATGCGATCTGCAGTGTGAGCCAGGTGAGAGGCTATCATATGTATCTATTTATGTAGGTAAGGAGGTCTATACATATGGAAAAATGTGCATGCGTGTGTGTGTGTGTGTGTGTGTGAGAGAGAGAGAGAGAGAAAGAGATATATTTATCCTTTCACAGAGGGCAGATGCTTCAGCGATCCTGTCTTCTTTAGCTGAGTCCGCTCCATGTCCCTGGAGCAAATTTCCAACTTTTTCCCCAGAGGCTCTGCATCTGAGGCCTGGTATCCCTGACAAAGTCATGAGTAGGAAAATGTTTCCAAATCAGCTCCTGCGGCTCCAGGCACCATCATGTCACCGTCATCATGTACAGCAAATTCCCAAGACCTCCTGCTCCTCTCTACACTTTGTCCCAAGCTTCTACCAATAGGTAGAGGATGTCTTGGGGGGGGGTGCAAATGGATTGTACCAGATGAACTATTGCTGGGTGATTGTGAAATGATCTGACTCGGCCCAAGTTCAGTTAGGAAAGCTTAGGCACTGGGCCTCACAAGACTCCAGAAAGGAAGTTAAAGCCTGACTTATCTAGGAATCAGTACAGCCATAGAACCTTCGTTGTATTACCCACTCATATAAGTCAAGTATATAAGAAAAATGCCTCCCAACAACATATTTTTCTTATTCTTTAGAGAACCAATGATTTTTTAAAATTTTAGTTGAACTCTTTATTGGTATTTTTTATATAAACATCATGATCAAACAATGAGAATATGTACCAATATCTATGAATTAATTCTCATTATTCCCATCCCTCTGGGTATCCTGCAACTCACTGCTGCTATAAATATAATCTTTGTTTTCTTTTTTGCCATCTCATTTTTTCTTTCCCCTCTGTACTTATCTCTACCCACCTTCTCCTTTGAATATTTCCTATTTTGCAATATCTATCATACATTCTTGAACTTATTTACATCTTCCAATTCTCATACCAGAGAAAAGATATGGTATTTATACACCTCTAATATGTTTATTTCACTTATGAGTATGTCATCAAGGTATGTCCTTTCGAGTATAAATGACTTTAACTTATCATTCTTTATGGTGGAGTAATACTCCATTTTATTTTTAAAAACACATCTGCTTTATTCAGTCTCCATTTGATGCATAGTTGAGGTTGTTTTCAAGATTTAACTACTACAAACTGCACTGCTATCAGCATGGGTGTACATGTGTCTCTGTGATATGAACTTTTAAAATTCTTTTGTGTATATACTTACCAGGAGAATAGCAAGGTCAAATGGAACCTCTAATCCTAGGTTTTTTATTTTTATTTTTTTTATTTTTGAGACAGGGTCTCACGTTGTAGTTCAGGCTGGCCCTGAGCTCACTATGGTGCCCAGGCAAGCCGCCGCGAACTCAGCAATCCTCCTGTCTCTGCCTCCCGAGTACTGGGATGACAGGTGTGAGCCACCACGTCTGGCATTGTGGTATGCGGTGTTGATTGTTGGTGGGCGTGTCTCCATGCCCAGCATTATACGTGGTTACTGGGGATCGAACTCAGTTCCTTGTACTTGCGAGGCAGGCGCCAGAACCACTGAGCTAACCCTCCGGCCCAAATCCTAGTTTTTTGAGTACTGTCCATACTGATCTCCACAGTGCTTGCACCAGTCTACATTCCCAGCAAGAGTGGAGCAAGCGCTCCTTCCTTCCTGCAGCCACACCAGCATTTGTTGGTGTTTGATTTCACAACAGCAGCCATTCTTAGGAGTGAGATGAAATCTCAATGTTGTTTTGATTTGCATCTCACAGATGACAAAAGTTGGTGAGCATTTTTCAAATGTTTTTGGCTGCTTTTTCTTTTTTCTCTGAAAAGTATCTGCTTATTTCAGATGCCCATTTTTGAACTGGGTCTTCAAAGTTGAGGAGGGGTTGATTTTTTTAAGTTCTTTATATATTGTAGATAGTAGCACTTTGTCTGAAAAACAGCTGGTAAAAATTAGCCCAGTTTTTCCAGCACCATTTTTTAAAGAGTATCTTTCCTTCATTGAGAAAATTCGTCTCCTTCCTCAAAGATGAGGTAGCTTAGTATATCTAAATTTAATTCTGCATCTTACAATCTATTCCACTGGTCCTTGGGTCTGTTACTTTGGCAGTATCATGCAGTTCTTATAATAATGTTTTTGTAGCATAGTTTTAAGTTGGGGATCATGATATCTCCTGTCATGTTCTTGTTACCTAGAATTGCTTTTGCTATTTTAGGTTTCCTGTGGTTCCAGATGAATGTTTGGATTATTTTCTCCAGATTTGCAAAATATGCTGCTGGGATTTCAATTAAGATTGCTTTGAATCTATACAGTAATTATGGGAGTATAGCCATTTTGACCATATTATTTCTTCTCACCCAGTAGCAAGGGGTGTCTCTCTATCTTTTGATATTCTTTTCTATTTCCTTTGTCAGACTGTGGTAGTTTTCAGAGTAGAGTTCTTTCACCTCCTTTGTTTGGCTGATTCCTAAATATTTCTTTTTTTGATGCTCTTGAGAAAGTAACTGGCTCCTCAACCTTTCTCACAAAGAGCCTGTCATTTGGGTATAAAAAAGGCTATTGATTTTTGAGTGTTGGCATTGTAATTGGCTACATTACAAAATTTGCTGCTTAAGTCTAGCAGTGCTTTGGTTCTGTTTTTAGAATCTTCTATGTATAGTATCAAGTCATCAGCAAATAATGACAGTTTAACTTCTTCCTTTCCTATCTTTATTTCTTTTTCTTGTTTAATTGTTGTGGGTAGTATTTCCAGTGCAATATTGAACTGGAGTGATGACAATGGACACCCTTGTCTTATTCCTGATCTTAGTGTGAAAGTTTGCAGTTTTTGACCATTTAGAATGATGCTCTTTTTTGTGCTTTCAAAAGAAATATTTTATTAGGTTTTTTCTCCTGAAATGCCATAAGTTCAGACAGATTCAATTCTGTGTATTCATACAATATTCTACCTCTAACACATCAGTATTAAAGTTTTTGTTTCTGTAAGATAAAATACAAACTGTAACTTTTGCTCACAATACCAGGAAATAATGCACTGTCCTCTAGATTGACATAAAATAATATTTACGGTACTTTAAAAAGAAAGTCTGGTCTTGAGCAGTGACAAAGCATTCTTTCTGTGCCTTTGAGGCTTTTTTATTCAATGATTTCTAATAGCTAGCAAAGAATGCAAAGTAAATTTTTCTATATTCCAATGAAAATTGAAAAAAGGGGGATCTATGTATATAAATATGTTAATACTGACTGCCTTGAATACATGGATTTCTCTTAGTTTTTAAACAATATTATTATTTCGACCACATTTAACCTCACAGAGCACATTTCATTTTTTTTTCTTTTTTTTTTTTGAGATAGGGTCTCTGTAGTTCAGGCTGGCCTTGAGCTTACTATGTAGCCCAGGCAAACCCCGAACTCAGCAATCCTCCTGCCTCTGCCTCCCGAGTGCTGGGGTTACAGGTGGAAGCCATCACACCCACCCAGAACACATTTCTGACCCTCATAGTGACTTGGTGAGACAATCAGAAAGGATGTTATCGGGGCTGGAGGATTAGCTCAGTGGTTCTGGCGCCTGCCTTGCAAGTGCAAGGTCCTGAGTTCGATCCCCGGAAACCACATACAATGCTGGGCATGGAGACTCACGCTCACCAGCAATCAGTACCACACACCACAGTGCTGGGCATGGTGGCTCACGCCTGTAATCCCAGCACTCGGGAGGCAGAGACAGGAGGATTGCTGAGTTGTAGGCTTGCTGGGGCTACATACTGAGCTCAGAGCCAGCCTGAACTATAAAGTGAGACCCTGTCTTAAAAAAAACAAACTTACAGCACGCCTCCACAACCTGAGAAAGCTAAGGGAGGCAGGCTGTAGATAACAGGCACTCAATATTACCTTCCTTTAATTCTAGGCGGCCTGTATATTCATACTGAATCAGGACCACAGTGAGTTTGGTTCTACACCTTCCATTTTTATTTCTTCCTGTCTTGCCTCTCTGACCTCATTAGTGAACATGGCAGCAAAATAATCTGAGACAGAGGAGAGCACCAATCTGTGAGCTGGAATTCTGTGATCTCCAGCAACTAAATTACATCACATAACTGTTTGTGTCTCAAGTAGTTTTCCATTTTTTTAATGCTTGTTCAGCATGATTAAGAGTTTGAAAAACTTCATCAGATGAACAAGGCTCCGTAGTATGACTGGATGATAATGTCTATTACCGGAAGTCCCTGTCGGGCTCCAGAGGCGGCTGGGGTCAAGGCGGGGCAGGGCTGGGCGGCCGAAGGGAGAGGAGGCGGGGCGAGCGCCGGAGGGCTGAGGGGGGAGGTGCTCGGCCCCTCGCGCGACCCCACCCCCTTCCCGGCAGCCTCACTTCCGGCGCCAGCAGCCTGCCCGCAGCCAGCCACCCTGCTCCGTCAGGCCGCGCTGGGCTGGGCCGGGATCACAAAATCTTCTTTTGATACTGGCTCAGAGTCGTGGTGTTTGAGCTTCAGTTTGCTCCATTCCCATTTTCCCTAGTTTCTTTTGTGATGATGTTTTTTTTTTTCTCATTTCTAAGTTTTTGTTGCTGACGATTTTATTATTCCTGGCTTGCTGTCTGAGCAATATTTACTTTAAGTTCCTTTTTTCTTAATATTTGACACCCTTAGATGGCTACTTCCTTCGTTGTCTTCCTTGGATCTGTAATGATTCCTAAGTGATCTCAGTTCAAAGGGCCCTTCACAGCACGGATCTGTTGTCTCCTGTAGGTGTTATGAGCAGGAGCACACAGATCTAAATTGATTTGTCACGGGGAGACAGCCGCCATCCCTTGCCGAGGTTCTGATTACAATGCCTGAGTTGAGCTCAGTGAACTCCTGCAGCCTTGAACTGTGCAAAGGCCCAGGATCTAGCAGGTGGAGCTGACTCCAACAACTCACTGATGGCTGTAGTCAGCAGCATTTCTTCACTCTTCCAGTGGGTGTTTTTGCTGTTTTGTGGTGGGTAGGATAGAGGAACACACCAAAGCCTTCTGCCTAGGTCCCCGCACCACTGCCACACTTATTGAGTGTACACAGACAAATAAGTGGAGTCTCTTTCCCGTGCACCAGTCAAGTTTGGGCAGGGAAGTAGATGGGGTTCCCGCGGGATTCTCCTCCTATGTTGGTCATGCAAGAACTCCAGGCTGGAGCACTGTTTCAAGACACCCAGTCTCACATGTCACAGGGTCCCTTGCACGGCAACAGCACTTGTAATGTGGGTATCCTTGACTTGTTCGTGATTTTAGGTTAAAATAGTTCAGGTGGCAAGTACCGTGGGTAAGGAAGACACAATCTTAAAAAGTGTAGTGATTATAACTAAAATAATCATCTTTTAACATACTCTGTGACTTTATAGAACCTAGGACTCATCTCTCAGGCTTCATTCGAATTATAGATAGGTTGTATCATGACTTCTAACATGTCTATCACAATTCCATGAAGGAAGGCAAGTTACAGCTGTTTAGTCAACTCTAAAATGGGTGACCCCTGTTTGACCTTGTTGATAAATCTTTTTTTTCTGCAGACACTGGTAAGGTCCCAATATCTTAGTTCACTTTAAAATTATCTGATAATATTGCTTCTATATAGAAAGTCAGGGCTCATGATGAATTACAAATCAAGTAATTGAGTCAGCAGTTTAAGCAAGACCTAATAGATATGGGCCTTGCTCCTCTGACATATATTGAACATAAGTTGTAAAGTGTGTATCAGGGTTTGATGCTTGCTGGGGCACAGTGCAGGGGACAGAGAGCCAAGTTTCATTATCATGAATTGCTTTTCACTCTCTGATTACTGTGATCATGACCAGAGGCCTTGACACAAGTCCTGTATTTCCCTGGAAATGCCACCATCATCATACTCTAACCTCGCCTCAGACCATAAGAGATCCGTAATTTAAACAAAACAATGTAATTGTGTCCCCAGCCTCCTCTCCCTAGGAGGAAAATAAGTTGCTCAGGCAGAAGAGAAGTTCTAATAATTGCTCTATGAGAAAACAGAGCTCAGCTGGACTTTTGAAACCACTGTTAATTTCTCTCCTATTTTTGATTGCCCAGACTTGTTAATCATCTGTCTCTGCAAAAGTATTGGCTATATCATATTGTCAGTTACAAAGTGAACTTTTCAAACCATGTATTGCATAATCTTTTGATGTTGACACATCACACACACACTGTTTTGAATGATCTAATCATGTAACGAGGGCAATTTTACCCCTGAGGGAACAGACTCACACAGATGAAGGTGATGACATATTTAGAAGGAGGAAAGCACTTTAATTTTAGTGTCCTTTCTACCATCTCACGTCACCCAGGCCAGCACAGTGTCAGTTCCTGTTCACGGGCCACACTCGGAACCGTGGGAGACACCAGGAGGCTGTGGGCGGGAGGAAAAGAGCTCCCCAGGTCAGCCTTAAACTCCTGGTCTATCTCAGCCCTTTCCTGGCTCACAAGTGCCTGGGGCTCCGGTTATGTAACACCATGCCCAGCCTTACTTAAAATTTCAGCGAACCTAAGGAACCAATAAAGCCCGCTTTTCACCTGTCCTGTTTCAGGTGAAATTTAAATCTCACAAAGGATCAACAGCCCATTCAAGATATTGATAGTTATATTAGACATCCAATATCCATTTTCACCACAGCCTGGAATTTCTCGTTTAAAATTTCAAGGTGGTGGAAACTCGCAATTAAAGGATTTCTGACTCCTCTTTATGAGGCCAAATTTGATTTATAATAGCCCCAAAGACAGTACATTAGAATCATGTTTCTATTGTACAAGGAACATTTTCTGGGGCAAAAAACTTAGTGCCCCAGGCTGCACTTTATTTGTAAGTCTCTTTTAAAGTAAACAGGCCAAGACAAATAAAGGAGCACTCCCCAAATATCGGAACATCCATTTCCAAAGGATTCGAGATTATTTTGGTTCTTTGCACAAAGACTCATTAGAAAAAAAAAAATCTCACTATTGTGACAAGAACCCTCACCTGTTGGTCCAGATCCCACTGAGTGTACCTCAGATACTTTGTGTCGCTCTGGGCAGGTCTGACACTCTTTCCTACACTCCTTTTTGGTTTCCGACATTTCAAATTCCAGTTGCTGTTTTTCTACTCCTATGTTACTGAGAAAATCTGCACCCTATTGAACAGCCAAGTGAGCCTTAGAACTGAGCTCCAGTACAGAGATCTGGACCTTTTGTAAAATGACTCAGGATGGCAGAGGGTCCATGGATGTGCTGAGAGAGGAGGAACAAGAATATAAATATTGGGCCAGAGATTTAGTTTAGTGGTTCCGGGGCCTGCCTCGCAAGCACAAGGTCCTGAGTTCGATCCCCGGTAACCACATACAATGCTGGGCGTGGAGACTCACATCCACCATCAATCAATACCACATACCACAGTGCCAGGCGTGGTGGCTCACGCTTGTAATCCCAGCACTTGGGAGGCAGAGGCAGGAGGATTGCTGAGTTGGAGGCTTGCCTGGGCTACATGGTGAGCTCAGGGCCAGCCTGAACTACAAAGTGGGACCCTGTCTCAAAAAACAAAACAAAACAAAAAAAACGAATATATTCTTTCTCTGCCAAGATCTCAGCATTCAATACATTGCTGGTATGATAATACTGTACCTACCTCTCATTATAATTTCTGCTGTGATGAAGTGTAATCACACTAGTAAATATAGGAATATACTGCTTCCCACTTACATAGCCTTCTGTCGACTCCAGGGTTGCACTGACTGCATGAGAACAAGACCTCTGCTGCCGATCTGACTTAGAGATAACATGCAGACTGTGGTGAAGATTAGCCACTGCTTACACTGTAGACCCACGACAGTGACTTGGGTGATTGCCTTGACTTCAGCTTTCAAGTAACAGACAGATATTTAGTATCATGTACTCCACTGCACAGCTTTCCTTAAAGTTGGGAAAGATTTCCTTTAAAAATAATCACTGGTGGGCTGGAGATTTAGCTCAGTGGTTCCGGCACCTGCCTCGCAAGCACAAGGTCCTGAGTTCGATCCCAGTAACCACGCCCACCAGCCATCAATACAACATACCACAGTGCCGGGCATGGTGGCTCACGCCTTAATCCCAGCACTTGGGAGGCAGAGGCAGGAGGACTGCTGAAATCGAGGCATGCCTGGGCTACATAGTATGCTCAGGGCCAGCTTGAACTACAAAGTGAGACTCTGTCTCAAAAAAAAAAAAAATCACTGGTCCAAACTGGAAACTTAAGTATCACATTTTAGTCTCCTCTACCATGGTATTTCTAAGAGAATTCATTTGTTGGAAGGTAAGTCAGGATCTAACTGTTTATGCTTGTATCAAAGCAAATGGCATTTCTGGAACTATTTGAATCACATACCAGTTTATTTCACTTGCTGTAAAATGGTCCTACCTCAAGTTTCAATAGCAACGATTCAGGAATTTGAGAAAATAAACATTGACTTTAAATTTATCATAAGAGAGAGATACACAGTTGAAAAAATTCCAACCTTTTAAAATTTTTAACAGGTGATTTGAATGTGAGGAAAAAATATTTTTTGTAAAGGATGTGTGTGTTTCATGATGAAAACAGCCTAGAGGTCTCCCTGCTAAGGTCGTCAGGTTCCAACACAATGAGCTTGTGGAGACTCCCCAGCCATCTGAACACAGGCTGGGCTATAAATATTTCTGCTTCTCAGTTATTAATATGTTAATGTCCTTGTATACAATGGTAGAGGTGAATATTTTTGTCAAGAAGTTAAAGTGAAAAAGTGATCAGGGTGAAAAGAATTAGAGCATCTTTATTTCATTGAATTTAATGTGAAAACTGATTATTTCTGAATGGCAACCTGTTTTATATGACACTAGGAACTACCAATTGATGAACAAGGAGAGAAGCCAGGTGACAGCTATCTTACAGATATCAGCAGTTAGGAAAAGCTTCAATAAGCTGGTGACAACTGACTCAGCAAAAGGGCCAGCAAACTCTCTATGGAAAGTACCAAGTAGTAGATATTTCAAATTTGAGGGGCCTGGTGTGCTCTGCCTTTGGGTTACAAACACACTTAGGGGTCACAAAGGAAGTTGGCTGTATTTCCCAGAGCTTTAGCCATGGACATCAAAATAGGATTTTTGTATTTTCACACATTACAAATATTATTCTGAGTTTTTTAATAAATAAAAATTTCAAAAACTACATTATGTTAATGTCTCTACAGAAACATGGGTGACTAGATTTGGGCCAAGGTCAGAATATCCCAACCAAACTTAGTAAAATGGAACAAAAAGGCATGAGGCTGGAAATAAGCAAACTCACTTAGCTGAATATTTCACAGCAAAAAATGGAAATGGATATAAATAAGTTTACTAAGAAGAAACCTGTTACAAGTAACTCAACTGAGCTCCTATAACAGATTATGCTGTATGATCCTTTAGAATATTTTTAAATTAAAATTATTAATTTATGCATTAAACATGAGACCTCCCACTTCCATTGTTGCCCATATAGCCACAGATTGTTCCAGGATGGGGTTTTATCAAATGAGTTTAGAATGATGTGTAATTTAATATGACTGACATGCTATATCATAACAAGAAATCCAAACATTTTTAAAAGCAAAAGTGGATGGGCCAGAGATTTAGCTCAGTGGTTCCAGTGCCTGCCTCGCAAACGCAAGGTCCTGAGTTTGATCCCAGTAATCACACACAATGCTGGGTGTGGTGGCTCATGCCCACCAGCCATTAATACCACATACCACAGTGCTGGGCGTGGTGGCTCATGCCTGTCATCCCAGCACTCGGGAGGCAGAGGCAGGAGGATTGCTGAGTTCCAGGCTTGCCTGGGCTACATAGTGAGCTGAGGGCCAACCTGAACTACAAAGTGAGACCCTGTCTCAAAAAAAAAAAAAAAAAGCCAAAGTGGAGAGTAAGCTGGTGTTTGGAGTAGATTGTTTTGCAGGGTTTATAATTGCAGGGTATTTGCATTCATTCTACAGAGCTTCTTTCTTGTTATTATGGGTTATGAACATTAGTGGTCCTCTCACTGTTTAAAGATGCACCTCCAAATGAGAGCACGTGTTCCAGATATCTGAAAATCACTGGATTTTATCAGGAAGTTGATGTAGAAAATAATCTAAGTATGCAGGTTTTCTTTACCACAATATTTCAGACCACTTCACAAAAATTAGAAACTAAGAATCATAAATTGTTAGTCTATGAGATGAAAAAACCTTGTAAGAAGTCTATCTGGCCATAACATATTAGAGTAAGGAGCTGGGGATTTATCTCAGTGGTTCCTGCATCTGCTTTGCAAGTGCAAGGTCCCAAATTCAATCCCTGGTAACCACACATCACATGTGTGGTGACTCACACCCACCAGCAATCAGTACCACATACCACAAATGCCAGGCGTGGTGACTCACGCCTGTAATCCCAGAACTCTGGAGGTAGAGGCAGGAGGACTGCTGAGTTTGAGACTTGCCCGGGCTACATAGTGAACTCAGGGCCAACCTGAACTATAAAGCAAGACCTTGTTTCAAAAGAAAAAAAAAAAGAGTAAGAACCTATTGTAACATGTGATACTGCAAATTATTAGACATTATCTTTCAGTCACCTGTTATTTGGAATCAGCTCTTTGGCAAGATAATATATAATAATTGTCTTCATAGCGTTTTTGACTTTGTAATTTGAACTGTTGATTCAATCCAACCAAAACACAAATTACAATCTCTTTTGGTAGAAATATCCTATATGTAGGAGACCTTTCATGAGTTGATTTGAAATACTATTTCTGTCAGTAATACATCCCAGAAACTTAGCCAATTATGCTTCTTTCTAAAAAAAATAAAAAGCGCTTCCTCATTAAATGAATATCCAGAGCATCACTTGTAGAACTTTGAGTTAGACAGGAGAATCTTTGATTGCCTTATGAAAATAGAAATGTTTTTTATTAATATGCTGTACAATGGGGATACAAAATAGCACTGCTAGTAGATGACTAGGAAATGGGCATTATTAATTGGGAGATAACCTCCCTATTAGTCATTATATGGTGTCTGGAAAAACAAAGAGAAAATCAGGTATGGTGAACATAGGTGCAATTTCAGTACTCTCAGAAGCTGAGGTGGAAGCATTAGAATTTTGACACCACATAAGAAGTTATAGTGACTTAATAAGATCTAGTCTCAAAATAAAATATTTTTCATTGAGTTTATTGATGCATTTTTAAGCATACACTATGATCATATTCATCACTGATAATTTGTGCTTGGACATAATATAATTCAATTTTTTTCACATTCCTCTACCCTCTGTTTAGCTCCTCCAAGCCCTATATACATAAACTTTGTACCACAACTGTAAGGAGATACAAGTAAATTTGTACCAATTATCTGATGCCAAATTAGTTAATATTACTTTAAAAGAAAAAGATTATTTCAGAATGGCAAGGCATTGATTTTTTTGTAATGGGCTCAGGCATGTTAACATTGTGTCACTGTGTGTGTGTGTGTGTGTGTGTGTGTGTATGTGTAGAGTGAGTACCTCTTGCATTGCTCAAGAGAATGTGTATGCTTTTTATTTTTAAATCTTAATTTTATATTTTAGTTCAGCTAAAAGATTCAATGTAGCTATATAATAATATGAATCTAATATTAAATTATTATTGTGATATTATGCATTCATGTTCTTCCAAATGATTTGAGACTGGTATGTGTTGCAAGTACAATGCATTTTCATTTTCATTTTGACTAGGTAGATTTCAAGTTGTAGATATCAAATTGGGAAAGATGTTTCTACTTGAAGTCCAGTGACTTCAGTTTTAAAGTTTTACGTTTATAGTAACTAATGTGAAAATATATTCCTTTGTGGCTGTACAATTTCAACTATTATTGCATATCACAATTCATAAAACAATGTTGGTCTCACAATAAAATAAAATTCAATTTTATCTTATGGCTCACAATTTGTCTTGGATATTATTTAAATTTGACAAGTACAAAATGCTATCTACTCTAACCTTATTTCAGAATCATAAATAGGAGCTTTTCCTACTTTGTAAACTCCCTAGAACTCCCATATTATATGTTCATATGTGGGATTCTCATACTCCATCATTTTTGTCGTGAAAATGCAGAAGTACTTTAGAGTTTTGTTCTTTGATTTATGGTGAGGAAACTCCTGTGTTGTCATAAAAGAATAAAATAGGGCCCCACTTTGTAGTAGAAACAGAATATAACAATGTATTAAGGCATGGAATTGGCATGTCGGAAACCAGCACAAGCAGAAGTCAGTTCAGATTTCAGAAATGTAACAGTTTATTTATCTTGTGTAGTTCATTTGGAATTCCTGGGTAAATTGTACTGACTGGTTCTTTGGGACAGAGGAATATATGTGTTTGAGAGTATTTTTTAACTAAAAATGTAACTCAGAGTAGAATAGGAAATAAGGGAGCTTGTGTGATTCTGATTTCTAGATGAGTGAGGCTGTAACTTTTTTTGAGCCTTCAGAGGATAGAGACTCACACTTCCTGCATGAACTGGGGTTTTTCCTGATCATTTCAAAAACACTGAATAGTGAATCCTCTGTTGCAACTCATTTGCATCATCCCAAGAGGCACCCAGACAAATACCTTATTGAAAGAAGCTTGGCACAAAAATCCACACAGGAGGAGGAGGCTCCTGGAGTCTTGGTGTAAGTGATGAGAGTGAAATAATGGTGCCTGGGGCCGGAGGGTTAGCTCAGTGGTTCCAGCGCCTGCCTCGCAAGTGCAAGGTCCTGAGTTCAATCCCTGAAAACCACATACAACACTGGGCATGGAGACTCACGCCCACCAGCAATCAACACCACATACCACAGTGCCGGGCATGGTGGCTCAAGCCTGTAATCCCAGCACTCGGGAGGCAGAGACAGGAGGATTGCTGAGTTCGAGGCTTGCCTGGCTACACAGTGAGCTCAGAGCCAGCCC